>NDFF03000188.1:0-137655 GCA_002150815.3 Grammothele lineata | reverse complement strand
TGCGAGCTCGGTGGTGCGCGCAACTACGCTGTAGCTACAGGTTTGGTGGTCCTGTGGCCTTTCGCCACGATGAGCTCCTTGGCAGATGAATATCGAGGTTGCGATGCTCCCGGCAAACACACAGATTGCGACTTGCGCGCGCGCGCAATGTGGGTGCGACCCTGCTCTGCTGATCCAGGCGCTATGCCCAGGTCATGCACATGTCGCACGCGCGTCCGTCGTACGTACAATGCTCGCGCGCGCGTCCGTACAATGGTACATCGCACGCGCGTCCGTACAATGGTACATCGCTCGCACGGGTCCGTACACTACTCGCACAAATCTACGTACTAGTGCCTCAGACACCTCTAACCCTAGCAATATGTGCGGAATAGTTTACATGTTCCAGGTGATATACCTACGCAGAATACGTCCAGGGACAGGAAGCATATTGCCCTCATATCCTGGACCGGAACCAGCGCCGGAACCACGTTACCCGTCTCCGACAATATTCCGGTCCGTGATACGCTCCAATCACGTGTCACGTTCCAGGCGTGTCCTTGTGCGTATCCCGGTCCGGGGACAGGTAAGCCGATCCGAGTCCAGGATATGACCTGAGTCACGGCCGTGATATTTTGCCTTTTCCGGTCCAGGATATGTCAGCGGCTGTGACCTTAACAGGAATCCAAACTGGTGCATATCCCGGGCATATCCCGGGCAGGGCCATCCGCCATTGCCCCTCGTGTATATTCACGGATGAGCGACAAGATCGCCAGCATGTCGTGCTATGGATGTGGAATTGAATCGCCGGTTTGTCCCGGGGCTCGAACTCAGGTAACGACCCGAACGGGCCGCTACGCCTCCGCGCGTTGATCCGACCCGGAGTTCAGCAAAGATCAGTCCGGGCATAACGGATCGGCTCGGAGCCACGTGCCACCGGACGGTTGAACAAGGCACACCCCGCTCGCTCTTAGTGCCCACCGCCCAAGCTCAACCTTTTGGCAACCTTCCGCAGGATGTGATGTCGATCAATGTCTACCAAGCATTCCCTCACCATGATGTCTTGGGAGTGTTTTTATGGGTGATAGCGACTAAGAAGACAGCGGTAAGAAGTTTACTTACATGGTGACTCGTATGTATCGTGATTGATCGTGATTCGTAGGTCAGTTGTACTAAGCGTCGATCCATGGTCTCTATACCATTTCCTCTGAAGAATACGTTCCTCATTCAAACAACGAAGTCAGTAGTGGTGCCAAGACCAATGAACGGCACCGCTCTCGTCGCAAGTCTATGCCCAGGCACTGAGCCCCGGGGGTGTGTCACCGCGCCAAGCACTGTCGACCATAACATCCTGACTCGCCGCGTTTATTGACTGATTGTGGCAACTTGAAGGTGAGATTGTGATGGACATGCGTACCCGTTGAGTGCCGAACAGCTGATCTTGGCTGATCTCTATAAAGGAGAAGACGTCAACGCGAAGACCTTTCGAGCTGCTTTTCTTCACAGCGCATCCCCTCTTCTTCATCCGCCCTTCCTCTTCTTTCGCAGTCAAGATGCACGCCCTCGCCGCTCTTTCCTTTGCATTGTTGACTGGTCAAGGTATGGTTGCATCGTCATGGATCAGTACAAACTGGCTTGCTGACGTCTGCTAGTCGTGGCCACGACCATTCCTCGCTCTATGATGCTCGGCCACGTCTTCGCCTCCGTGGGCTCTGTAGCTGGTATCGACGCTTCGAACATCCATACAGAGGTAAGTAAACTGCACTGTACGGCCTTACCGGTCCTCCCGGTTGCCTTCTACCTGGCTCACAGTTCAACAGTGCACATCCGATTGCAAGGCGCTAGTCGACGCCCTTAACGTGAGGCGCTTTTGGTTAGCTCAGTGTCACGTTTAACCAACAGGTTATCGCATATTCGTAGTGCGATGCGTCCGACATTTCGTGCCTTTGCAACGAAACTGTCAACAAGGGCATGGTCACTTGCATGGACTGCGCCGTTCGCACGGCCGGTAGTGAAGTCCCCGCGTCTCTGATTCAGCAGGCGCAAGACTACATAGAGGGTAAGCCACTCCCAAGTCTCTTCCATAGCGTTCTCTAACAACTGTCGTATCCTACGTCCCGTTTCCCTCTGCCTACAGAGTACGAAGACGAGTGCAAAGCCGAGACGGGCACCGCTCTCGCGTCATACACAGTCTCCGCTGATGGCACCTCAGAGACCGACACAGCCTCTTCGGACACCACAACTGCCTCGAACTCCGGAAACGGAGCAAGTTCGTTGTCGATTCCAGTAGCTGCATTTGGTGTAGTAGCCGGCGGTGGGATGGTTCTTCTCGGCTTATAAACATTCCATCTCCGGAGCTGTGAAGTCGGAGAGATACACATTATCCGTGCGGATGCTGTACAACGTCGAGGAGAGGGCTAATATAGAAGTACGTAGGGGCGCGAAGCTGCGGGTGTACGAGGACCCCATATGTATACCACCGCCTCTTAACGCCTACAACAAGAACCCCCGGAAGTATTCGTCTAGCAACTCTCCGCAGTCGAGTGGTGTGACCAAGCCTATATAACCATCAGGCCTCACGACGACGACCGCGCCAGCGTGCTCATCGATCCCGTAATAGGCATATCCCCCGCCACCAGACCGTCCGTGAATGTCTTGGTCATCGATGAACGCCCTACGCAAGACGTCAGATGTAATTATTATCATGCGAAGCGTATGGAATGACGTACTTAGACCAATGGGCACGGAACAAAGGGGGGAAGTCTGCGCGTGACAACCAAGCTTCAGTCCGGAAACGTGAAGCCGTGGTATTGTAGTCGAGACTCACTGAAAACGTTCACTTGGCCTTCCTTCGCCGAGCTGAAACACAACACGTCGAACACAGCCCACTCAGCTGGAGCTCCTCTACCGAAACGCTTGAGGAACCCTCCTTCTTGATCCATCTTCTCGGCCACTTGGTGTAGAGTTGCACGTTCTTCTGGGAGCGAGATGTTTCCACCAAATATGAGAATCTTGAAGCGAGTGTCTGCCGGGAGGAGATCCTGGACGTCAAATGGATTGGCGTCTGCAGCACGAACAAAGACATGCGGGGGCATGCGCTCGCCGATAACGAGCCCTGTGGCAACCGACGCGTGCAAGGGGTTGACGATGGCGGAAGCTTCGTATCTGACTGCGGTTCCGCTAATGAAGCGACCTTTCTTCTCGTACATCCTATTACAATGGATATCACGGACACGACATCAGCCAGATATCACACTAGCAGAGCAGCAATGCCAGTGGTCAACCCACCCCATGAATTGCTCGTGCGTCACGCCTTCATGGTTTTCTTCGGTGCGCGGCTTTCCCGCGAAGAGTTCTGAGTATTCCTTGTCGAAGCTGATTAGCTGCTGCGCGAAGGGCCGCCGCTCCGATTCGTACTGCCTGGATGCATTAGTAGGGCGAACAGTACGAATACTATGGGAGCAGCGCACGGTTCTCAGCAGCGACAGACTCGACCATCCCCTAAGCACGTATGATATCTTCCATGCTGGATGATGGTTAGTCAATGTACGAGTACGACATTGATTAAAGACTTACCGAGATTATGCGTATCAGCCAGGCTGGCGTTGAGACCCTGGCCTATGAGCGACACAATACTCTTCGTTATCGTCTCTTTTAAGAGGGCGCATGGGGCTTACCCGCTTTCGGAGAGTGGGTATGGCATGCGTCGCCAGCAATGAAAACGCGTTCATGCACGGAATATCTCTCTGCGACGCGTTGGCCGACTACCATGACTTAGATCAACTCTGTCGGAACGGTTTCCCGTGTCGATTAGGGCTCACCGATATAGATGGTCCACCAAGCGATGGGATGTCCTTCCTTGACCTCCATGCGATATCCCGACAAGATTTTCTGGCCCTGCTCGAGAAGCTTCTCCGGGCTACTCTGGTTTTTGTCCACGCGTTGCGTCGCAGGGTTTACGAGATCGGCGATGACGGCATCAGACTGCTGGATGTACAGACGGATAAGATCCTTCTCGCGTGGAATGATGAACAGCGTGAGTGGATATACGTCATGCAGCGGAAGTCAGGGAAATCCGTATTGGGCACAAAGTCGATAACGCCCCAGACAGAATCTAAAGAAACGTGTCATGGGTGACGGTGTTTGTACAACTCCAAGAGGGACTAAATCACGTACTGTTGGATTCTCCATGCATACTGATGCCCAGAGCCCGACGCGTCCACGAGTGTGCACCTAGATGTTGACGCCGTTCAGCAAACTACCGTAACTCTCATGACAAAAGTTCGAACCATCTGCACCAAGAACGAACTTGGCATTCACGACTTCGCTCCTATCAGCGCTCCTATCTTGGTGCTCTAACGTGACCTATACCCAACATCCATTAAATGGTAGGGAGTACGAATAATCAGGACATGGACTTACTTGGACAGCGTAGTGATCAACATTCTTCAAGTTAGATTCCTCGCCAGCGATTTGAAGCGATGTAGGCGTAGTAGACCAGTCCACGTCCAAGCCCGCCTCGTGCATTGACTCTAAGAAAAGCCCCTCTATTCCGACTTGATGCAATGTGATCTAAGGAAGTACCGGTCAGCGCTCATGCATTTGTTCCATACGCGGAGGTGTCTAGTTATACCTGGAAGGGGTAGCGAGCGGAAGGATCGTTGACACTGGTACCAATCGACGAGCGCTGGGTCTTCGCTTAGCTGCTGAGAACGACACACAAGCATCAAGGCACACCTCAATGCCACCGTTAGGGTTAGGATTGTAGTATACCTGGAATGCAGAGGGGTCGCGTCAATGTTGCAGGACGATGCGCGCACCTCTCGGCGCTAAACATACCGCTTTGTAAACAGGTTGCCCTCTCTTCTCAAGCTTGTCGCGGAGCCCATAACTCTAAAGATTCGCTGAGAACGGATCCAGGTCGCATGGAATCACAAACGCACCTGTAGGATTTCACAAGTACGTGGGTGACAACCATCAGCCTGACCCGCGACAAGTGCAGAGGTCCTATGGCAACGCATACATGTCACTGGCGTGAGCAAGAGCCAGGATACGAGAAATGGTGGACACGAACTTCACATCCACAATGCGAACGCTGATCCCGGCGTGCACGAGCGCGTTCGCGCACATGACTCCGGCTGGGCCGGCGCCGATGATTAGCACGTCCACGAAGCTCTCAGGGACGACCACGGAGTTCTTGAGCGGTTCTGACATCTTGTGAGTGCGAAGATTTGCAGAGAATGGGAAGACGAGAGCGAGTGGACTGATCTGTCCTGCGTGTCCGTGACAAGAAAAGAACGGCTCACTATATACTTTCGAGAAGCAGTAGCCGACGCCGTTCGGGCGATTCGGCTCCCACGGACGTGCATTGTGGCACGATCGGCTACCTACACTCGCTAGGGCGCACGCCGATTTGCTAGGTAAGCTCATTCGAATAGATGCATCCTTGAAGCATCGTATCACCTGCTTGCGCCCTGAACCACAATTTGAAGTGGAACAAATCGACCTTGGATAATGCTGATAAATCATGGTCAACGGAGACCGCCCATATTGCTCCGGTTTAGAACGTCGTTCTCATGCATCACCGTGGAGAAGAAGACCTATCACCCGACTATTGAGTGAATACTTGCAATGACAACTTCCGGGAGCGAGACTTACCTGATATGGGCTCCATTTCTGGAGACGATGCCATAACTAAGCAGAGGCGAAGCAAGTGACATCGGGGCAAGTATCATAAGGAGGCCTGCTGACAGTTGAACGTTGGAAATGCCGTCAAACCATCGATGTCATCACGACGGGGGATTACGCACCTCCACAGCGAGAGCACGCCGGGTCTCGGTTCACCAGGCGTTCACGAGGAAACGCTTCTTCATGGTTGGTCCACAACGGTGAATGGAGCTCTTTCCGGTCATCTCCATCGGAAATAGCGACGTCGCAAAGAGCCGATCCATAACATAGCCGTATATCTTCCCCTACAATCGCCATTCGTTCCTCCTTCGTACCCCAATGTTCCAGACCAACCATCGCCGAACACGCTTTCAGGTCGACAGATCTTGGACGTTCTTAAGAAAAGTCTAAGCCGGGTCGCGCTCAACTTCAAGTCCCATCTCTCGTATGGGTCCCAGGAAGACTTCCTTTGTAACCTACATACGTATGATCAGCAAGTCGTATGCGTATACATATCGCCATGTTTTACATGCAAGGGATGGCCATCGGGCCGTGGGCGCAATCTCAGCGTTCGTCAATACCATCTAATAAGCACACAATCAGCCTTTGGAACGCATCGAGTGAAGCTGGATCACGTACCTGAAGTTTTCCTTCGAGCGTGGGGTGGTAGAGAGCCTGATACAAGCATCGCGGCGAACTTAATCGGTATTGTCTACCGCAAACCACACGTTCGCTGCTCTTGAACATTTCCTGTCTTTGAGACTACAGTTCCGAGAAGTGCGACGACGTGGTAAGGAGATTGTCCTGCACCTGATGTTCTTAGCGCCATCGCTCACTCTGGAGGGAAACCATGCATGCTCACTCGATGATACACACGTCGATCCCAGTGATGACGAAAACGTCGGCGTATATCGTACCAGCAAAACCCACCGTGACGCCGGCGATGGGTCCGTCGGTGTAGCTCTCCTTGGCGGCGTGGGACATCTTCAGTCGGGGTTAGAGCGCAGTGGGTGGTTGTATGCTCGGACTTGCTTCCGCAGAATATTCTCTTCATATCCGCTGTCTGCAGATGCCGCCATAAGCCACTACATTCATGATTGAGATACACAAACCTGATTTTAGTTCGTCATAACGAAATTAAGGCACTATGAGTCTATGACTCGCTTGCTGAAGTGGCAGTCGCCGTTGGATCACCTAAATGGAGGGCGCTGGCACTAGGCGGCCCTGGCGCGTAACCGTCTTGTTCATGAATCATCCAGCCACTTTACGCGCAGCATAGATCGATAGAGTCCCATTCTCGCATCCCCTCCCATATTCCCATGGACGTATCGGCTGCTACGCACGGTCTGGCCGAGGAGTGGAATCGTCGCGTCGCGTCTCGCGCAGAAATTTATCGTCATCTAGGTTCCACGACCGTGACGGTCGCGTCAGCCATCTTCTGCTCATTGACTTCAGAGTCAGAGCCGATGTAAGCTTGCACTTCCTGGGCAGTTAGGCACTTGAGCGGTCGCTTGAGGATTAGTAGAGATGAGCAGCAGTGATCATGGAACGAGCGCAACATGGCGGCAGCGAATTTCGAACGGGCGCTTTCGGGAATACGCGTGACGTCAACACCTATCGCGCGCGCCTACTACGCGGCTTCCCGCCACATGTCAAGGCGTCCAGTACAGGGAGGACATCGGGAGAATACTCCGAATCGCAAGGATAATATACACGTCCAGGAGAGTATACGAGTACAACATGGTGCCAGAGAGGAATCCTGAGACAGAATAGGAGATAGAGGAAAGGAAATCGTAATCGCGACTAGACTAATCACCGAACCCTCAGGGCACTGCGTTCAACGGCGGGAAGGACAGCCCCCAGGGCGCGCACCGCCCGCACTACCACCGTAATGATACTGCGTCTGCGCACCTCCATCAAGCCGCTGCGGTGCCTTCCCCTTCTCAACCTGCGCGTCCAAGTACTGCGTGAACGCATCCCCGCGCTCTGTGAGTTTCTTCTCTACTTCGCGCGCACGGCCTTCGATGTACGCACCCAGCGCGCGCCCCTGGCTCTCCATGAACCGGCCTAAGGTCTCAAACAGGCCGGTCCCCCTTGGCTCTTCGGGAACCACGTCGAGCCCACTGATGCCAACGACGATCTTGCCCTCGCGCGTGCGGACGAGGCATCTGTCGCCGTCGCTGTCAACCATTCTGTGAATCTGCGGGAGCGGCTTGTCCACGACTCCGTCGGGCGGGGAGCAGTAGACGAGGGTCTCGCGGTCGGTCGCGCCGAGCGTGCGCATGCGCTGCGCAAAGACGGGGAGGAAGTTGACGGACTGGCCGTGCCTGGTATGGAAGACGACGGGGCCGTCGAACGTCGGTGGAAGGAAGAGCATCACTTTGCCTGCGCACGATACACAGAGAGATTCGTCAGGACCGGCTCCTGATGACCGTAGAGAGAAAGCACCCACCATGCCGCGTCTCGATGTGCAAGTCGAGGCTGCGATCCGTCTGCAGTTCATGCTGCGCGCACAGCATCAGCATGCGGACAGCTCGCGGATCGGACCCACAACCGCGAACTCACCATGTTCAAATTGATGCGCCCGTGCCTGCTAGATACCAGGACGCGCGCGGGAACCCTCCTCTGCGGCGGCGCCCCGGGGTCGCGCATCCCCGCGCCGATCACGGCCATGTCGAGGTTGAGCGCGCCGTGCCGGGTGCTGAAGGAAGCGTTGAGCTGGACCTTCTTGCCACCCTTGCCCCACACGCGCTCGGGCTTGCGCATCATCTTGCGCGAGAGGCCTGCGGTGGGCGACGGGAGGAGCGGGTCAACGAGGTACGTGCCCGAGATCGAGCCGTGCTTGGAGAAGAGCTCGAAGTGGTTGACTGTCTGCGGGTTCTGAGGTTGGAAGACTGATAATGCCGCGGGCGTAGGACGGTTGGCCGGAGGGGGAGGCGCGCGACCGGCATTAGTGGGAGGAGAGTACGGCGGAGGGGGAGCGAGAGGTGCTTCAGACTGTGGCTACGGTCAGTACGCCGGGCATGCTACAGTACAAAGATAAACACACCCGGGGAGACTGCCCTCCATTCCGCGAGGATTTTTCGGGCACAGGCGGCGGGTACTTGATGTCCTCGGGAGGGGTGGTATCGTTGACTATGATCATCTTGAACGGTTGCAGCCACGCTGTGAGTGATGGGGGTATGGGGTCGTGCGCAGGAGATGGGTGATCGCTGCAGAGCTGCGAGGGCGAAGAGGGGCGTATATAGATGGTTCGGAGGCATAGGCCACACGAATGACATCGCTGCGGTGCATGGGGTATGGACACCGTCGAGCTTACGCACCGCCTCTGCCGAACACACGGCTGCGCGCAATACATGTCGTTCCTCCCGACGTCAGCCGGCATATGCGGCTGCTGCGCCGAAGTCGCGGGCTCTTCTTCAAGGCACTGCACGAGGTTACACTGGCAGAGACATTGTGGCCCTATAGAAGTCGTCGGTATGTATCAAGGTCGACCCAGAGAGCGAAAACACAAGAGAAACATTTGGAGGGGTTGTCAGGGGTGCGGCGCTAGCGATGGTGTCAGCGGACTCGAGAATGTCAAGAGTCAAGACACGGGGCCGAGAGCCGTCGATGCTGTGCTATCTTCCTTGCCTCGCGTTTATCTTATCTGTTAGCAGCTAGGCTAGCCGCTCTGGTGAGGCACTGTCCTCCCAAACCCAGGACTAGGAGGTCACCGGTGAAGGCTGAATGTAGCGTTAAATAGTCAACGTCCCCTCCGAGGCAGGATTTCGAGTCCCTATCGGTGAAGTAACGTAAGGTCATGTACAGACCGTCGTAGTATAGTCATTACAGCATGCGCCAAGCTACAATATACATACACGAAAGTAGATGAATGTCAGGTAGAGACTAAGGAGACGGCTCAACCGTCTCGGGGCTAGCATCGTCTTCTTCAGTCAGTCCAAGTTCGTAGACAATCGTATCGAGCACCACCTTCGGCTTCAACAACATCGTGGCCGCGATCCCGTCTTCCCCAGCCTCCTCCACCTCGCGTTCTACCTTCTCCGTCCGTCGTAGCCCAAGGTCAACAGCCACAAGCACGCGCGGGACGTGCCCCGGAGGGCCCGCCGAAGTAACCTCACCCTGGTAGATGTCCTCCATGACCTCAGCGTCGAAAGCGTCGTCCGTCCGCGCCACAAGCACCTCGTAGTCGCACGCCACGATCTCCTCGCCGACGAGCCGCTGCAGGTCGAGCGCAGTGCGCGCGATGGCGTCGACGTGCGCTCCGTGTGTGGCGCGCACCTCGGAAGCTAACGAGCCGGAGCCCCGCGCGAGCGTGAGCAGGTCCGCGACGCGTTCGGCGAGCTGCTGCGCGAAGTCGCTCTCTAGGCTGCGCCCGTTGTAGAGGCGCTGCTTCGAGTACTTGCGCGCGTGCGCCCGCCATTGGCCTGCTGTCAGCTGCGACTCTACGAGGGCAATGAGAGATCAACACGGGTCAAGGAATACAAGAGAGAGATGGAGGGAGGCGTACCTGCTTTTCTCATCTGCCGATACGCCCCACCGAACACAGACCTGCTCTGGTGCTGGAAGTCCCACGCGGAGACCATCTCGGCCGCGAAGCCCACGAGGTCCGCCTTGAGCGCGATGTCGAGCAGGATCGGGTCGTCCTCGTGCTGGATGGACTCCAGCAGCTCCGCCATCACTGGGCCGACCGCGTCCCGCGCGCGCTCGAACGAGGTCGCCACGCGGCGAGGGTCTGGAGAAGACGAGACCGCGAACGCGTTCGTCACGCTCGACGCGACCTCTGAAATCTCGAGGTTGAGCGTGCGTACGAGCTGCAGGACCGTCTCGTCCATCGTCTCCGGCCCCGTGCGGAGCCTTGGACTAACGAGCGAGAACGTAATCGTAGAGTCCGAAGAGGGACTGCTCGCGCCCTCCGGCCCGCGCGGCGAGGACACGAGCAAGGTCTCTCGCGTGGCAAGGGGAAGGTCCTGCGTGGCGTTGGCTCGTGAGAGCTGGTCCTGCAGATCCTCGATCTGCACTCTCTGCTCTTCCAGCTTCGCGTCCTTCTCCCTCAGTGCTCCCTCGCGCCGGTCCCGCTCCTCGCGCGCGCGATCCGCATCCTCCCGTGCCGCCTCCTCCGCGCGCTTCCGCGCCGCCTCCGCCTCCGCGTGCAGCTTGCGGCACTCCGCGCGCGCGCGCTGCGCGTCCGCATGAAGAGTCACGTTCTCCGCGCGCAACCGGCGCACTGCGGAGACCGCGTATCCGACCGAGGTGATGAGGAGTGCAATCTTACAAGCGCCCGTGGCGAGCGAGAGGAAGGAGGGGCCGGAGGGGGACATGGTCGCGTCAGGCCGAAGCCGAGGGTGAGTGGTGTGTGGCGTGTCCTGGTGGTCGTCGACTGTGGTCTGCTGTTCAGCGTAATGGAGGGCCCATCGGGGCCACGGAAGAGATAGATGCTGGAAAGAGAGAAGGGGAGATGGAAGATGGAAGGGAAGGGGGGACTGCGCGGCGCGCGAGGGGACACATATCGCGAGCGGCCACGCGCCCTCCGCCCGCCTGCCCGGGCTGTGCACGCCTCACGCCTACGTCGGCAGGGCGCGCGGCGGGTGCGTGTCGTCAGTCGAGGTTGATGTCCGGGGGACACGCGCCCCGCGGCCGTGGGCGCGCGACGAAGCCTGAAGGGTCCGGCGGGGCATCCAGGGAGTTTCACAGGAACGGAGCACCGCGGAGGCCACACCTGCGTGTGACATCTGGTGCCTTCTCGAGGCACGAAGTCAGCGAGGGGTGCTGTTTTTGACTTTAGAATGTGGCCGACGTGCACGTAGCCGACGTTTATGACCCACAGATGAGATATGCCGCACGCTGGAGGGGCATGTAAGCGAGCGATATGAGCGTTGTTGGCGCTGCAATGTGTCGGGCGCGTGAAGGAGGGGACGCTCGTCTGCACCCGTCGGACACGTGGTAGCGCCGTGGCTACATTGCCCTGTCGCATCGTGGAGTCCTGGCCTGGACTGAGACACGTGTATCGGCATTTGCGTGGAATAATAGACCTGCGAAAGAGAGGCACTTGCGGGGCGCAGACGGGGTAGCCATCCTAGTGATCGGCTAGTCAATATCCGCACACTACAGACACTTGAACGCGACTACTAGCAACGCGGAGCTAGCAAGCGAGATCTCCGTTCATACATTTATGAATGGCGGGAACACGAGGAATAATTATGCCGCGAGGAACCTTCACATACCTCATGAATCAGCTTCAGCTGTGATGACAGTCCTCTTGGTGGGGGCGGGAGGGCAGAGCTTCCGAACCGTTTTTCAACGTCATCATTAGGCCAAGATCTACACTGCACATTGCTATGAACTGGACAGATCGTACATATAGGAGTCGACTTACCTCCCCAATTGCTTCGACTGCAGCCTCATCGCCCAAATGCCTTTACCCCACCGCCTACTGTCCCGTTACCCCAAGCACATCCGCATGTTCATGAAATCATCAGACTTTTTTTTCTGGAAGTTGAGTTACGGATAGGCCGTCTCGAAACTTTCTTGCATGAACCGGCGTGATCGCTGCCTTCTCGGTCTCCTCTTGCCTGGGTGCGCTCGTTGACAATGGAAGAATCTTCTTCTCAGGAGGAGGGTATAGGGGGAAATGATTCTCAGATGGTGTTTCAAGAGACTGTATGAGATGGATGTGGGTACGCAGCGAATGGTGGGCGTTGCGCCAGCCTTGGGCCCAACGCTACGGGCCGTCAGCGGGCCGAGAATGATCCCGGCGCATGCCGACAAGTTTGTTTGGCGTCTACTTCGCCTTTCTCCCTCCTCCGTTCCTCCTCCTCCTCCATTCATCATGGCAACGCCTCATTCTCGAGGTGGCACGAGGTGGCACCTCGGACACGTCTGCAAAGACACATGGTTTCCTGAAAGCCGAGACCCAGCATAAGCTTCAGGTTCTGATCGACGATACCTCCCTGCCTGATGACGCCTACGACCAAGTACAAACGCATCTCCAAGTCTTCCAAGACGCCTATTTTGCCGCCCACAATAGGCTAGCTTGGGTATATCGCTTTAAGAAGGATTATCTTACGAAGATGATCAATGCAATGTTCACCGTGGCGGGCGAACTCAGGCTACATGCCGGGAGGCGATACGTCTCTGCAACGATCCGTGCTTGCGATTCGGACGCCATGGGTGACAAGATTGTCGCTGATGGGCCTACTCTTGAACCAGAGACTACTGGTAAGTACTGCATCTGGCCGTCTGGCTCGTGGACTGGAGGGCCTTGAAACCGCGTGGGTAGTATACATACACCATCCTTGTAAGTCGCGTCATTCGATCAGGCTCCCCCCCCCTGCATGCCCTATGCTTACACGCGAGTTCAGGTCACAGCGTCCTCCAGCGAGGCAGATATGTTCTTCAGCACTGACACGGACGATTCTGGAAATACCACCCCCACGTTGGAACATCCAACGCAAAGGGTCTCGAAGAAAGGCGGCTTCGTGATCTCAAGGACTCGGTATGTGTACGCCACACTCGTTTTCTACGTGTACATGGTCACATAAACACGGCTCATGCGCCGGGATCAATATACCTGAGTAGTGGATGGCAGGAGACGATGGAGGGTTTCCTGATCTATAGTTCGCTAACGCGCCTCTCTCTCGGCTCCGGTGTAGTTTACGTAGTATGTAGTTATAACGACCATTCTGGCTGTTGCGTTGCGAGTCTGTGGACTCGACTATATTATTCTTCAGAGGATGCCGAGTTTGCATCTCAATTCCGAGCTTTACGGAACAACGTGCGATACTCTCGCTTATAAAGCACTGCTAATATAAGCGACCTGCACCGCGTCGTGCACAGCGGGCTACAGCACGTCGCACTCTTGTTCCTTTTCCGCAGTATGCATCGCATCTTCCCAGCCGACTCGTGGCCCGCCCAACCTTCTCCTCATCCCCTCTGTTTCCGGACATCTGCCGTTAACTCCTCCAGAGGCGGGATGAGGGGCCAACTCCGAACTTCATCGATCATCGAGTACCTCCATACCCTCACGAAACTGTTCAATACCCTCGTCCATTAGTCGGATCGGTAAGGAATACGTTTGCCTGCGGGTACGGCCAATCGCAAGTATGTGTCGGCGATCCAATGCCATCACGCTAAACATTGATGGCACAGGTGACAACCCAGGGGTTCCTCGACTACCCTCGCTTCGTGTATCCCCCGCCTTTCCTGCCTTCACAAGTTCTTCAACGCCATGTCCCCATATCCTGAAGTCAGCTTGGGGAACGCGACGGGCAGTAGCCCAGTCCCATTAGGAATTGGAAGTGGTGCAGAGGCGGGATCGAGCGAGACAAGTGATATTATGATGACTTGGAACGGTGCGTCTGCTACTACTGTTTGGTCGCCCTCTTGGTTTGCTCATGGAGCTTTGGGGTGGTAGAAAGCGACTCCAGTACTGTAGTTGCGGTAAAGGTACGCCCTATGTGTTTGTGTCCCTCGCATATCCCGCCGACGACTTTCAAAGGAGACTCCTCCACCTGAGGACGACGCTCCTCCGCCGCCCTACTCACTCGTCGACCCCGAGCAAGAACGGCCACAGGCTGCGCCGCACAATGTGCCCCTAGTTCCAGCTCCCGTCTCACAGCCCGTGAACGCGGCTCCGCAACGAGTTCCCCAGCTTCTATCCCAAGCGTCGCCGCGAAATGCTCCCCAACCCGTCCGAGGTGATCATGCTCAATTCATACAAGATACTCCCTACACCTCGTCTCCGCCCCAGATCCTCTCCCCACCCCCGACACAGTCTCCCCCGCAGATACGCTCTTCACCGCAAGCTGAGGCTATGTCGCCTCCGCCTGCCCTCTCCCCACCTCATGATACATTGCTCACCTCACCTCCTACGCTGGGTCGGCGGAGCAACACACCAAGTAGCAACCACTCGCATGGGTCGTCTGAAGGCGTGACTTCCGCATTCGACGCCGCGTACTTCGGGGATCAGCATTCTGAGCCGACGGAGATGCTCGAACAACAGGTCTTGAACCACATAGAGCTCTTCGCGAAGAAGGGAGAGATCGCGGGTGCGCTACAACATAAGTCCGTTAATTCGACTCGATACTGACATTGATTACTCTAGGCACTTACTGCATCGATCCGCTCCTAGAATCACCATCGCTCCCCATGCCTCAGGACCTGTCTCGCAAGCGCGAGCGTGTCTGGGGAAAGAGTATGTTCCCGCTTGATCTCAATGCATCCTTTCACAGCAAGGACCGTTCCATCAATATTGACCTTACCATCGTCGCCCCGCCGAATGTATCCCAGGAGCCCTTGCGACGTCGCGCGCCCACGTGTGTGCACGTCGCAAGCAAACATGGGCTCATACAATTAGACGTTGTAAGCATCTGACCTTTCGCGATTGGCTCGTTCTCATTGTTGCACTACTGCATAGCGCGAAGTGCACGTCGGACGGACTCTTGACCTTCACGTGGAGGCCGATGACGGTACGCTCTTCAATGTCTTGCCCACTGACGCCCGCTTACTCATCCCTTTACTCCACAGAGGACATCGCCGTTCTCCTTCCGCCGACATTCTTTGGTCTGATCGTCCTCCATACACGCTCGTCATCCTCACTCTCCCTCCTCCCTGCCCTTACCGAGCGCACGCGCACCGTACGCGCCACAGACCGCGAGACCGTCCTCCTCTGCGGGGTCCCCCTCCCCACCCTCTCCAAGGCAGTCAACGAAACTGCAGACGACGACACGGACCGCGCGCTCCTCTCCGCTCGGCGCGGGCGCATCATCCTCGGGCTCAGCGGCGCCGACGCACTCACGGCGCCCCAGCCCAAGAAGAAGGGCATGTTCTGCCTTCTGGGCGAGTACGCTGGCTCCCAGGCGCGCCAGCTCGGGCAGACCGCGGGCGCTCAGGCGCGTCAGATGGGGCAGATCGCGGGCGAGGCGGTGCGCAAGGAGCTGGAGGGCTCGAGGAAGGAGCTGGAGAAGTTCGTGGGGGAGCAGATGGAGCGCGGGAGGGGACAGCTTGTGCTGGGGAGAGCGCAGTGGGATAGGGGCGTTGGGCAGATGCGGGGCGGGACGCAGGCGATGAGGGCGTTGACGCTTGGTCGGGGAGGGACCGGTCCGGGCGGGAGAGAGTGCAGCCGAGGCAGGGATGCGAGTGGGAGTGTGTCGGGCGCTCGGGCTACTTCATCATGAACCGGTGCCGTTGTATGGATCGACGATGGATGTATTCGGACATTGTGACGGGCATGCAGCAGTATGTATGCGTGTACTCTCAAAGGGGTCGGGCGGGGCGGGGTGTCAGCGTTCAAGGTGTCCCATTTGCCATTATTCTTTCTCTTTACGCATTCTACTGATCGATATTGTACATTTGGGTCATTAGGAGAACATCGTACATATAGTCGCTAAAGTGCGCCGGGTGAGCGAGATTGGTCGTCGTCCCTGGTCCAGGCGCGTTCCAAGCTTGTACTGTCCTCTTCGTTCTCATACTCCGCGTTTTGGAGAGGATGGGCGAATACGATACTTACCATCTCGGAGTAGCTAACGGAATTCCGGGCGTTCCCAGAATGCGCTTTTCTCATATCGAGCAAGAATCTGGAGATAAACATGGAGGTTGCCCTAGTCGAGAATCGTGAATATCTGTGAGTGGTCATGGCAAGCCAATGGTACGGAAAAGCTTACGAATCCGTGAATAGAGCGATATAATTAGTCGCCAGTAGCTCTGTCTATATTATCGGGATCTCATGTGTGAATGCTCTTGAGGAGACGGCGCATTGTGCACACCTTCGACGTATACGTGAATACGAGATGTAAGATGTTCAGCGTGAACAGAGTCCTAATAGAAGCGGGTAGTCAGTACGTCATTACGCATACGTGACAGTCAGTTGAAGCTTACCCTAAGTCAATTTCGGAAGAGCGTAAACGGATGAGACATGGGTAAACCGCGAAATGTGGTATACCCACCATGTACGACGAAAGCCCTTACGAGAGGGGTCTTCCTGGAAAGGACTCTTAACCCCGGTCTCTTAACAAGATTGCGCCAGATCGTTGCAGCATAAAGCGTTTCGGCCAGAAGGGTACACGCCCTGGACACTACAGCGACTATCAGGCGCAACAGAAGAATCCCATAAGCCAAGAGTCAGAGTTGCGAGCTTGAGCGGTCGGGGGAACACAATCGAGACGTACGTCTGTCGTGAAAAACAACATTAGTTCGTTGAATGACATCGTCTGACGACAATCAACTAACTGATGGCGATGTGCAGGTAGTATAGGCTTAGCTGGAAAACAACTGGCCTCGTGTATGTTGACTCCATGAGGTCCTGTAAGGAGGAAGACCTATAGAACAATTCTCTGATCAGTGAGTCACTACATCATGGGGGTCGCTCAAGAAATTATCTACGTGCAGCGTTGATAGCGAACGAGACCATGTTCAAAGCACTAGCACTAGTAAACAGCGTCCATCTTTTGCCCATTGCGAAGGCGATTTGGCCTGAAAAAGCTATCCGGAATGGCAGCGTCAGAAATTGAATTGTCGTCACTTCATAACGGGGAGTGAAGCACCTATCCATGTTACGTATCGTACTAGAGATAGAACATCGATGCACAGCGTCAAGGCGGAGCACCTGTTCCCGTCAGATGCATACCTTCGTGCAATCAGCGAAGATAGAAGGCAGACCTCTGTTGCAGATTTAAAGTTAGTTCGCGGGCGTAGACTACGATACAGAGCGAGTTCGACATCGATGACGACGTACCGCGTTAGAGCCTAGAGACAAGAATTGACGAGCCATCTCTAGTAAGAGCAACACTAGGTTGAGATACTTGTTGACCATGTATAGTACAGTGGTCCGCGTGATGGTTGTCCCCCAGTAAACGTTTATCTCGTCTGCGAGACTCGTTACGTGCTCGTGAATTGAGAGAGCTGAAGGAGTTTTAGAACGTGAGATTGAAATTGATATGAAATGTCGCGCCAGAGAACGGACCCAGAATCGCTGTGCAACAGTAGGCCAAAACGAGCCTACGGGGAGAATGTCCATGAGCTGTTAAGAAGCACCCAGAATAATCCGACACATACCTGATGGCTAGAATCTCCACCGTGTCATTCACACTCGAAGGAAACTCCATCAGCGGCGCAATCTACGGTTTTCGGTGGTGGAGTTCGGTATGCGGAGAGGTGCCGTCGTGGCCTGGGGGATGTAACGAAGAGCAGAGCCGATGTCTATATAGAAACGCTGAGGTCCTACTCGATCAGAGCACAACAACATGATCAACAAATTTAGCCGTACCTTATCTCACTGCCTGTTTCTTAAGAAGGGGAATAGTCACGGATGCGTCCTACCTACGTCTATTTCGTCATTGTCCCAAACGTGACTCGGCTCAGGATGCACCGGGGCCATGACATGACTGGGCAACTTTCTCGGCAAGTATCACATCTAGGAGGCGATTTGCCGGGCTCACAAGATCCGCTGTGGTCTCCCTATGGACGTCATGACCGCGATTCTACGTTGACGGCGGATGTACTTGAATGGTGTGGCGAGCACGTGTGTGGTGATAAAGTGGTCGGACGGGATGAGGCCCTCTCGCTCGAGATCTCCCTTTTACGATTTCCTTGTGACAAAGTACCTACTTAAGACTCAACGGCGCGGATGGCAAAACATTGAAAAACCGAACTTCACAGTCAACACGAATGCCGGACCAGCAGCTATATCAAGCTTTTCTCCGATGTGGCCCAAGAGCCGTCAGAACGATTACGGTAGAAGTGTAGGAACTTCCTGTATAGATAATACATCCTTATCCCTTCTCGTATCGATACCCTCCTGAGAAGAGCCGGCATTTTGGGAGAGGTGATCTTGCGTCATAGGAGGTTGAGGGAGGACATGACGGGGAGCGAGTCGAAGGGCTGTGGGATACTCTTGGTCATCTAGCCGACTTTGTATTCCGATGCTCGGCAACGGCACAGCCGCACACGAGGCTGGCGAAGTCAAAATCATGAGTAAGCCGGCCACGATGTGTTCATTACGCCGTCCAAACCGAGCTCGAACGGTGCGAATGGCAATGGACAAACCTTTTTAGGTGGAGAACGTTCATGATAGGAGCGATTTGATGAACTTTGTGGTCGATTCTGTGATACCGCAATGCACGTCTACATCCACGAACGGGAAGCTAGGAGCCCTACCTCATGCCACAGAGGCGCAGCGATTTGACCAAGCAGAGGCTAGAGTGTCGATGATGAACTGCCTTAAGACACGGACTAGGTCTAAACTGAATACGTACAATTTTTACTGAGAGGGGGCCATAAGGCACTGGTACGGATAATCGCGGAGGATAATTAACAAGTCACCGATGTCACCTGCTGCGGCGCCGGGGGTGGAGGGGTATTCCCGCATCAGCAACTCCTCTTCTGTGAAGACGAAAATAGATGCCAGCGGTTTCATAACACAGCGCCAGTATGCGGCGATGCGGCGAACTTTGATAAAGCGTAGATACGCCCCCTTCTTCATTGTCAGCCCCTCAAAATATGTTCGGCTTTCCCTCTGCCGTCGACTCGGACAGAAGATAGGCTCTTGGAAACTCGTTAATTAGCGAAAAGAGCCTCCGAACATTTCGCCAAGTTGGAAACGAGTATGTTGAACGGTTCTTGGTACGTACTCTTCTGAGCGTCACCTGTGTACAAGCCTTTTCGTCCGCACAGAGCGTGCGGCGGTATCATCCCACCCGCAGCAACTTGAAGTGAGCCTATGACAGACGCAAAATTGAGGGTTTCCGATTCCCTCGCGTGTCCGCGCTGGGGAGTCAAGCGCGAACCGCCTGCAGACTTCTCCCGAGGTGCGGTCTGTCGGAGGTCAAGGAGCGCTGCAAGACAAAGAGATGAGTCCGCCCGCGTACCAAAGTGTTGAACGATGACATCATAGGGCGAGTGAGTTATAGCTTTTTGTAAGGATAGGCAATGGTGTGAGCAGCGGTTAAAGGAATTGGGACATTGCTTACCAAGACTCAAGCACGCCCGGTCATTCGACGCCAGATGCAAGTAGATCATTCATCTACCAACACGTATGGCTATGAACCCATGCCGCACACAAGTCGAAATTAGGTGCTATACAGCTTGAAACTTCGTACTAGGAAAGGTACTACTCAGCGTGGATCCGAACTTGAACGAGGCGACGAGGAAAGGAACAAGAAGTGTGAGCACTGAGCGACCGCAAACTTATGTACATGCGTGACGTTTGTCGCGGCGGCGTGCCAGTGAATGCAACATCATCGCAGCCTTGTCACACGTCAAAATGAGTCAGCGGGTAGATCACGTGCTATCTCCTCAGCTGGCGAGCGCCTGGCAGCCGCACCGATCTCACCGCCGGGCTCTTGCAAAGTTCGCACAGTGCACCAACGACTTCCTCAGCATCTAGTAAGACGGCTCGCCGACATCAACGCTTCCCTAGAAGGGGTGTGTCTCACCCCCCCTGTCCGAGTATCTTCATTGTCTTAGCCCCTGCACCGGACGCATTGACGTAGATTGAACTTGACCTGAAGTTGTGAGTGGCGATCCGAATTGTATTATTACAGCTGCCACCGCGCACGGGGGCTAATAGGATGAAGAAATTCGTACCACGCGGGATGGATGCGGTCCGAGTATTCCGACCAGCAGACTCAGGGCTCTCTATGTCCACGCGGCTTGTAAGGCATGCCGGAGAGCTCGCGTCACCCTACGGCACGCAATCGCTCATGATCGCTCGCACGGTATCGTGCTCAAAACTGTGCAGTGAGTCCCCAAGGTGCACCTCCCTCCCTATCACTGCTATCCTGCAAAGACGTACGTAGCTTATATTGTTCTCTTCGAGACTAATGGCCGTAGTACTCACGATTATTATGAACACTACAGCTAGTCGTAAAGCACCAGCCTGAGATTACCAGGTCCGAGATGTTTCCTCGCACCGTCAAAATTCCAGGAGAAGTAACAGACAGAATCATCGATCACCTCCACTCTAGTCCTCTTGCTCTCAAAGCTTGTGCCGTCGTTTGCCGGACCTGGCTCGCCTCTTCGCGCTATCACCTATTCGGGAGAGTTATCTGTCACGCTCATTCCCCCACACGCGGCGTTGAGAGCCTCCTCGCGTGGTCTTCAATGTTCCCGGACGCCGCAGCGTACGCCGTGCAGCTATACATTATAGACGGCCGAGAAGGACCAAAGTCCGAGCTTCCCGAGGTCGCGGTGGAGACTATCCCTGGACACGAAGTGGGAAGGTCTTGGGGCCACGAAATGCATGACAGCTTGGGGTATTAGAGTTCGATGCCGTTCGTGTTTCATGTACATCACAGCTGACATGATGTCCGTCACGTGAGCGCACCGGTCGGTGCGTCCGGGAAGGTTACGTTGGTACGGACCGGTGCGTTTGTGTAGGCTGACTGTAAGTACGACGGCTAGTAATGCTATTGGTGTTCAGGCAGGTTCATCGGGTTCGATGCAGTCTTTTTGCGTAATGTGAACGGTTCGTTTTGGGTATAATTCATATGGATAGAGAGCGATGGAGTGACAATATTGCTCAGAGAATGCACGCGCATGTGCCTGCGCGTAAGCGCGACAAACCTCCCACGTGACGACGCGTCGAATCCGGCGCCTACTCGCCGGCGTGTAGCGACCCGGAATGGTATGGGATGTACTCGACGGCGATGGAGATTCGCGTGAGCATATCAAGCTCCCTTTGTAGTTCAATGGATGTGCGTGCTGGAGTCATTGTTGCGATGCGCTCTTTGTTATACAAAGAATCCTATGTTACATTACTTACGTCGCGTCGCTCGTGTCGCCCGCGCGGCTCGCTTCACTTCGAACTTGCTTCGTTCACCTCGCCGGGCTCGCGCAGGAGGCTTTTTGAAGATACCGCCCTCGAGTAGATTACGGTGTATGCTACTCAATGTCGCTGAGCGCGCAGGAATGCCGTGTCAGGGAATACCTACTCGTCCGCATGGTGCTTTCCTACCTTCTGACCGGATTTCTGTCGTGTAGTCCACGCGGTGAACAATCACACGGGGTTATAACAAGCTGGATACTTGATACTGAGCTTGCCCATTTTATACACTATGCCCTTCTTCGCGGGTTTTCCCATCCAGCCCAAGCCGATCTTGAGAGCCTTCTTAAAGTGAGTGCGCGATCGATTACACAGGGCGCTTACTCACCTCGTGAACCTGCACCCATTTCACTCGTGAGTTGTACCCTTTTGCACTGAGAATGGAGAGCAACGTCTGGCAAAGATTAGGGAGGTAATATAGCTGCGCGCCACTGTACGGAACTCACATGACGATGGTGAGGGTCCATAGTGTTGGTGGACGCGCGCGCGGAGAATCAGTATTAGGCCAAGGGGGTGTGGAGGGGCAGTGATAATGGGAGGGGGCGTGAGCGCGCGAGGTGAACGCGTGCGCGGGAGAGTGAAGGCGGACGCGCGATAACGCTAACGTTACGCGAGAGGGAGGGGAGAACAGTGTGGATGTGAAGGAGCACCGAGAGGGAGTGCGAGTGCACGTGTACGAGAACTGAGAACGGACTACTCACGCGAGGCGAGTTAGTGAGGTGGCTGTTGTAGGAATGTGGAGGATGTAAGTCTAGAGCGCGCGCGAGCGCGAAGTGCAGGTACGAGCGCGGGAAGTGTGTTTCATCAGCAGATGTCCGATTCCCTTAAGCGCCCTTAAGCACCCTTAAATGCCCTTAAAACAGCATCTAAGGCGATTAAGCTCAAAGTGCTAAGGACGGCGGTTTCTTTTATTAAGGGCTCCAAACCAAGGGTACTAAGGGTACTAAGGGCAGCTAAGGCCCTTGAAGGGCAAGCACGGAATTTGTTGGTTTGATCACACATATATCGCGCATGCGTGGGGCTGGTCAGGAGAACAATATGATAGATCTATCTAATACAAGATATACTACGCAAGCGCAGAGTCCATACACCACTATCCCCACCGTTGTACACACTGTCCCTATTGAACCTCCTGCGCATGTACACCGTGTTCCGCTGGGGTCCTAGATGTAGATGTTAACGTCGCGGGAGTGGACCGAGGCGAGGGCGACGTCTTTCCGGCTGCGGAGCTTGATGGGGTGAGCACGGCGATGCCAAGCATGGCGGGATGGCGCGAAATAAACAGAACGCCGCCCGTTGGGACGAGCGCGATCTGCAGACGGAGACGTGCCGCTAGCGCTCCGCGCCAGAATGAAAAATGAACGGATGGCGTACCTCGCAGATGGTCAGGATGATGTTAATGTTCAGGAACTTGAAGAGCGGCTATATCGTGAAGTTTGCGTCGACGAGGCCACGGCCAAAGTCGACGCCGCCGGGTAAGTGAGCAATGACCTCGAGGCTCGTCTCTGCGCCAGACGGCGATGCAGCAGAAGCGTTGAGCCGGACGAGCTTGCCGGGGCGGGGCGCGGAGTGCGATAGAATCTGGGAGATCTGAAGCGTAAGCAACCGCACGTCCTTGAAGGGTCATGCCCACTACGGCCTCGGGTAGTCCCGTATCCAGTTGTACATTGGGAACTGTGACGCCAGCACTGCAAACTGTCGGTGTCCCCGCACGGACCTGAACAGAAAACGACACTCACTGAGCGCATATGCCAGCCAGAAGACGGGGTCGCTCGAGAGGAAGAGAATGCTCTCACGGGGCATGTGTCCGACTGTACTCACCACCTCGTAGGTGAAGGCCACAGTGGCGGAGGAGGACGAGAACAAGGCCCATGAGAGAAGGACAACGAGGGGCGACGTGGTGGAATAGAAGAGAGCAAAGTGCTAAGCGCCCAAAGACCGTCGCCAGCTGGCACGTCGGGCCTGTCGAGGCTCGGCGCTTCTTCCTCGCCTTCACTTTGTACTTGTCCGTGTCCGCTCTCTGCCCCTCTATCTGTCAGTAGCCGCAGTATAGAGCGCGCCGCTATGTAATAATCAGCAGCCGGCTTAGTTCAACATTCCCCCAGTGAGTCTCATTCAAAGGCTGGGGATAGTTACTACACTCACAATATTGCGTCAGCATCACTGCGCGGTCACGCTGTACACTCAGCAGTGCGGTCTACTCACGAGAAGCATGAGTACAGTGGGGAGTAGGGGTGGTGTCGAGATGTAGATGAATAGTACAGGTGGGTGTATCTCCGTGAGTTTCATTCTCCTTCCCCATACGCTCGCCTTCGCCCATTTCGCCTACCTATGCTGCCATCCAGCACTACCCACCAACGAGCCCGCCCCTGCAATACCTTGCTGTAGCCAGCTCCCTACACGCCCCAGTGCGCCATCGCCCGTTCTGCATCTTCGACCGAACAGCACTCCCAGGAGTCCCACCACTGACAGCTCGTGCGCACGTCCCTCCAGCCCCGCGCTGCCTCTCCATCCCGTCCTCCTCTCCTTTCAATGCATTCCCCGCAATCTCTCCCACTGCGGCCTAATCTCGTGCCCTGCTTATTCACGGACCTCGCCCGAAAGTCTGAGTCCCAATGTTATTCAACGGTGGTAAGTTCCGTGTCTGCGCAATCCCCCACGGGCCTGCTCCCCTGTCCGCTCTCCATTCCGCTGGGCGTGCGTGTGCGCGTTCTATCCTCAACGTCCAGACTCGCACCTGCTCTCGCACCGTCTTCGGGCACAGGTCCTCTTGTGCCCATCCCGCCTCTCCGGCGACATGCGCACCGGCGGACCACAACAGTCAACTCCTGTTCACTAGCCCGCTGTGGCGCTGCTATCGTGCATATCGCGCTTGCGGCTCTGACGACGCTAGCCTCACAAGACCGCAGGCAGCGACGGCAGCAGCTCCAGTCCTGCCTCACGCATGCGTGCACGGAGGTGCGCGTTTCCCGCGCGGCACGGACCGAGGACGTCCCATCGAGCTGCTTGTACCTTAGCACCACGAGCATGGTCCGCGCTCTGCTTGCACCGGTCGCCGTACGAGTGAAGCACTTGGCATTCTCGGGGCTGGTGCAGCGCGTACGGCGAGCTTTGAACGAGGCTGTTCTCGTTAGTAGTATCACTGTACTCGTACATCGTGTTGAATTAAAGAATTACTGTATTTCTGTGAGCAAAATTCCACTGCATCGAATGTGATGCCTTGCAGACTGGCGCTCTTAAATTGTCCTTAAATCCCTTGTTGGCCTTGCTCACCTTGCGCCCCTTGGGGAACAAAATAAGGGCGATAAGCGCCTAAGGGAATCGGGCATTTGCTGATGTTGTTGAGGTATGCCAGCTTCGACGGTGGAGGGGTGCGCGTACAAGTGATGGCGCGCGTGCGTGCTACCGTTGCCGACCTCGCGGGCTCCCGCGACGTGAAGTGAGATGGTGTCGAGGGGGTGGAGTGGCGCGGGCTTGGCTGCGTGAGGAGAACGTCTCTGCCGTGGCGGTGTAGTAAATGACCTGCGAGCGGGAAGCGGCTCGTTGGCGGCGGCGTTCTCGTGAGCCATTTACGCGTTCTTCGCTATCGTCAGCGTGGTTTCTTCGATAGCTAGCGCGCAATATTGAGGCGTGTACGGTTTATGTCGCCCAGCGTGAGTGATGTGATTTGAGGCGTGGTCGTGCTATGCGCGGTAGGGACTTATGTCTCGCGTATTGTGTGTGATCCCAGAGCAAGGACGGACGGTTCGTTGTAAACATAAATGCACGTCATATCGCACGCATGCACGTTGGCGAGATTTGTTGCTTCTCGGAGGACTTTGCGTCGCACGTAGTACATGTACAGCGCCCATCCTCCGGGGGGGAGCGGACGTAATATATATATATATATCTTGCGGTCCCAGAGAAGCGGCGACGATAAATAGATACGTATCGACGATCATAAATATATGGTACAGATATGATAGCCCTGTTAAGCAATGTCGTGTGCGTCATCGAGGCAAGCGTGATTATGACTTGTCGATCTAGAACGGCTCATCCATTCGGCTGTAAGCCGCGGAGATGTCAGCAGACACACTATTCATTTCGCGGTGAACGTACAAGGGGCGGACGGGCGTCGAAGACGATCCTGCGTGAAGGGTCCCGTGTCGGTACTCAGAGACACGGCGCTCAAAGAAATGCGTTTTCCCGTCCAGCGCAATGTTGGACATGAAGGCGAACTGTGAATAGTGAGCATGCTGATGATACGAAGAGGTGTAACCATACCGGGTTAGAGCTGTGGAAAATCGGGGAGTACTCGAGATCGATCAGGAGTCGGTCGGCTATGTACTCCACGTATTGTCTCATCATGGACGAGGTCAAGCCCGGAAACCCTCCGTCAACAATAATATCTGCATGTAGTTAAGCTGTAGAACGATGCGTTGCAGTATGCAAGCTCTCACCCGCGAAGAACTCCCCCTCGAGGTGTACTGCCTCCCGTATCAGACTGAACACGGTCTCCTCGGGGGCCTTGGATCTGAGGGACTTGTGTAGAAGTACGGCGAAGGAGGTGTGAAGGCCTTCGTCGCGCGCAATGAGCTCGTTAGAATGACAGAGTCCGGGCATGAGGCCTCGATTCTTCAGCCAGAAGATTGCTGCAAATGACGAGGAAAAGAAGATGCCCTCCACTACTGCAAAAGCGATTATTCTGGTCGAGAATGGTTCCGTCTCATTCTCAATCCATTGCAAGGACCATTGCGCCTTCGCTTGAATAGACGGGACGCGATCTACAGCGCTGAAGAGCGATGTGCGGTAGACGTCGTCCTGTATATATGTAGTGAGCAGAGTGGCGTATGTTTCCGCGTGTATGTTCTCCCTGTACGAACGTCAGCGCACAGGGCGGCTAGTATATAACAATCGTACATCATGATCTGGCATCCGTAGAAGCACCTTGCTTCGGGAATCTGCACCTCGGTGCAGAAACGAGCAGCGAGATTCTCGTTTACGATTCCATCGGACGCAGCGAAAAAGGCGAGTATCATAGCGAAGAAGTCTCGTTCTTCCCCGGATAGCTTATCTGTCCAATCTCTGTAGTCAGCGGTCAAGTCGATCTCGTCTGGCGTCCAGAACGCCCCGCGAGCGGTCTTGTACGCGTCCCAAATCTGCCAATGCGTTAGGCAGTGTCGACGGTACGAACAGACGGACAATACCGAAGGGTAGCGGATTGGATGGAGAACAAGACGCCCCATGTCGGGACAAAGAATGGGGTCGGTCGTATCCATAGTCGATGAGGTCGAGAGCGTGGAGGAGCGAGAGAGAGGTGGGGAAAGGGGGAGGACTGTCATATCGAAGGTCTGCACGTTCGCAGATTCAGGTTTGATATGTTTCGTCGTGTGCTCGAAGTGTCCTATCTGCCAATCCTATTTGTGCCTAGTACGGTAGTGTCGTGGATTGGAAATGATGCTGCGCAAGTTTCGATGGTGGCTGGCCGTCATAGCATCTAGGCTGTGCAGAGTTTCTACTTGTAAGGGACGTTTCCTTCCCGCGCCTCCTGTTCTAGTTCGCGGAGTAATGTTTCAGCTGCTAACAGCAGGACGGGGTGTGCACAGCCCATCGCGCCGGGAAGATGTTGCTGGTCAAGCAAATCCAGGATGTTGGTTCGTGCGGTGTAAGGCAATGCTACTAGGCGGGCACTATTGCGTGAGACGGTGGCGTAATGGAGATGGACCTTAGGACACCGCCCCGTGTAAAGGTGCCTGTTGGAACGTCAGGTGAAGACACTGTGAGTTTGATTGGTCTGTCCGGATCGAGATTGTGGCTAAGAGAACGGTATCCCGTCCGGCGTCGTATGTTGGGTATAATAGGCCGACAGAATGGACACCTAAATGGCAGAACCCTTTCCCACTCTTCTGCCCTACCTCTGAAGACACCTTGCTTATTGCAGCTATTCCTCTATTACACTGCGACCGCGTATGGATAACTCAATAGACGCCGCCGGTGTCCGAGAATTGACGGCAGTTGCCGGCTACTTTAGATGTGCGTTTGTCGTATATGTCGTAGTCGTGTGCTTCGTGGGGCTGACATACTGTTACAGCGGATCTCGTGAATTCCGCGTCTGAGGTTCCGGTCGCAGAGCGTTTCAGTGCCACGCGCGAGGAAGAAACGGCGGGTATGTATTGTGCCCGGGGATCAACTGTGATATACTGAACCGGACTGTCGACAGACGTTATTCGATCTCTGGCGCAGAACACCGTGTATGAAGCGACTATGGTTATTGGTAAGACATTTCTTTCTTTAGTGGATTGTTGGGCTGATTTCGGTCATTAGCGAGGGTCGACGTGCACAACGACGAGCTGTGCTTACGTTGGGGGTCGCCGGATAACATCGAGTTGAATCGCGTTCATCAGTTTTCTGTCGTACAAGTCATGCGCGTCACTAGTTGTGTTGCAGAAATGAATCTTGTCGTCGATGATGTTCTCGTTTCTGGGAAGCTGTCTGAGGTCATGGAGCGATTTGATATGTGGCGTTCAGCGGATCTTCGCGAGGTTGCTCGAGTACATGGCGTTCACTTCGGGTCTAGAGACACGGTCGTGCAGATGAGAGAGCATCTATCCAGTCACAAGTGCTGGCAGCCGTGTGTTGGTTTAGTGATGCATTTCAAGTGTTTGTTGTATCAAAGAGGCGTTAAGCAAATAGAGCGGGGGAAGGCCAGATTTGTGACGGATGCATCTGATTCAGTTCCGGAGTATTTGCGAGTTGCGTCTGATGAGTTGAAACGAGTTATCGTGGAAGAATGGCAAGAAGATATGCGAACCGAGGTTCAAGTGCGAACCGTGTGTGCTGTTTGCGCTAGGCTCGTGGAGAGGAAACATGCGAGCATGGTGGATGTAGACTCTGTTGATTTGACTTTGTTGCGTAACGAATATTTGCAAGACGAGGTGTTGCCCACTACATATGCATTTGATGAATATGACCGTGCATTGTTACATCCTAAGGGTATGTCGTCTCTGTGGAGCCGAGGCGATATTACGGTCTGTACCCAATGTAAAGTCGACCTGTGCGAAAAGGAGCGGATGCCTAAGTTTGCCTTGGCAAATTGGTTGTACTACGGAATGGACGAGCTCCCTGATGACGTAGCGGATGCGTTTAAGAGTGCTACGGCCATGGAGAAAATACTTATTTCTCGTGCCAGGTCTAGCCGCATCTCGTTCAAGTTCTCGGAGAAACCTCAGTCCAAGATTAATCGTGTAACGTCGCAGAGATATGTAAAAGGCAATGTGGTGGTAATGCCTCAAGATGCTACCCACGTCAATGCTGTGCTCCCTCCTAGTCCTGAGGTTATACGTGGTATGGTATGCGTCGTGTTTGTCGGGCAAACGAGACCCACGCGGGAGACGATCAGACGCTTAGGCCCAGTGCTGGTCAACAAGGCGAGGGTGAGAAGACTGGTTGGGTTCATGACAGCGAAGAATATTCACTACAAAATAGATAACGAGTTCCATGGACTTAGCGAGCGGAACCTAGATGCTTTGTTCTCGAATGAGCAGGGGGAAACTGCCGGTGTACCCTGTAGTGTTGAGCTTGCATTTCTAGAGGATAGCGAGGCCTTGAGATCTACCACTGCTGATTATTCCGGGCGTGCCGGTTTGTCTGGGCCAGATGAGGATAGTTCTGACGTGTGGTTGGATGGCGTCGGGTTTGCTGAGGCAGAAAGTACGTCGATTCCGTATAGTCAGATGAAAACGAGAGCAATTGCGCATTGCCTGAAAGGAGGCAAGTTTCTGCGCTCTCAGGCTGGTAGTCGATTTGTGCCAGATTTTGAGAATCCTCAGTTGCTGAGTTGGTTGTTTCCTCATCTTGATCCGTGGGGGATTGGAGGCTTTTTTGAACCTAATCGTACCAGGCCCCTAACGTTGGAAGAGCAGCTGAAGTACCTGTTACAGACATATAAATCTCCGTTTGTGTCGGACGCTGATTTCGCATTCGTGTATTTTAACATTCGACAGAAGAAGGCTGTATGTGACTCTATAAGTTTTCGAGTGAAGGCGTCGCAGCAGGACGCTATTGTTGCTCGGCTTATGCGGCTAGACATCAAAGTGTTGGAGCGTTTGGCTGAGAAGTACGAGCGCAACGTGAAGTATCTTCCGGCCACAGAAGCGGAGAAAGAGGCTATTCAAGTACTGCGTAACGTGCAACTCGTAGGGAAGGACCTCCCTGGGACGACAGCTTATAAACTTAAAATGAGAAACGAGATCCGAGGCCTCATTAGTCACTTGGGTGCCCCATCACTGTTTATCACATTGAATCCGTCTGATGTGACACATCCCTTGGTGCGCTTGTATGCAGGTCACAACGTTAGCTTGGAGGATGCTGCAGTTGGAGAGGTGCTGTCAGACCATCAGCGGCGTCTAATGGTTTCATTGAATCCGGGTGCTTGTGCTCAATTCTTTCATAAAATCATTACCAACTTCTTGCATATTGTTCTGCGATATGGACGCGGAGATGATGGCTTGTTTGGGAAATGTAATGCGTACTACGGTACCGTGGAAGCCCAGGGAAAGGGAACACTTCATTGCCACATGTTGATCTGGCTCGCTGGGCACCCGTCTCCGCAGAGAATGCGCGACTTGATGGTCGATTCTGAAGAATATCAGCAGTATATGTTTACATAGCTAGAGTCCATTATCAAAAGAGAGCTTTTGGGAACCAGGGAGGTCGTGAAAGAGCCAGATGGAGTGGCCATTCCAAGGCCACGGTTTGAGGAAGAGGGCCTTCGTCATCCAGGTACCATTCCCTTGCCGCGGATATCTGATTTTAGCGAAGAAAATTGGAACGTAGAGTTTGAGAGGGTTGTCAACGATCTGGTCAAGGCTTTCAACTGGCATGAGCATTCAGAAACGTGCTGGAAGTATTTACGAGCAAGAGACCCCCGCGACGATGCACACTGCCGTATGCGTATTGATGGAACCACCATTGAGAAAACGTCCTTTGATGCAGATACGGGGGAAGTTGCCATTAAGCGGTTATGTGCGCGTGTTTCGAATTTCAACGACGTTGCCTTGTTTCTTTGTCAAGGAAATATGGACGTGCAATATTTGCAGGCTGCGGCGGACGTTAAAGCGATCATGATGTATCTAACAGACTATATAACAAAAAATGACGTACCAACGCACGAGATGCTCGCTGCTGTATTGTATGCAATACAGAGAGTGGTTGCTAGGACTTCAGGGGCGGGTTCGAACACTTCCAATGTCAGTTCTCGGAGTGCGTTAACGACAACGGTAAACCGAATGATATCGCGGCAGGAAATTAGTCACCAGCAGGTTATGAGTTATTTGGTTGGCGGCGGTGACCATTATTCTAGCCATCGGTTCCGAGTCCTGTATCTGGGTGCATTTGAACGTCTGTTTGCGCGCGTTTGGGAATGCAATGGGACATTGCGTACAGCTGTAGTGGAAGCGGTAGAAGAAGGAGAGGATGGTGAAATTTTGAATACCGAAAACGAGACTGTAGGTGAGGAGCACGTCATGTTAACCTTGGGTGCCGGTTCTATCATGGCTGTTACGCAACAGCAAGATTACATATGGAGGAGCGCAGATACAGAGTTTGAGAACATGGGGTTATATGAGTTTGCAGGGATGACAGAGAAGATTACACTTAAGGCCGAGGAACTGCGTCAAGAAAGGCGTAATCCAACCGAGCGTCGAGGGCGACGTGCTGAGATTCGCGGACGGTTTCTTGATAACCATCCACAGAGCTCCACGCATGTTCTCCGTAGACGTGTAGTGAGTGTGGTTCCCGTAGTATTAGGAGACAAGATTCCTCGCAGGGATAGAAGTGTGGAGGAAAGAGAACAATGGGCCCGTATTGTACTCATCTTGTTTGTACCGTGGAGAGACCCTAAGACCGTGAAGACGTCAGAAGAAACGTGGCTAGCTGCATATGAGCGTCACCGTCATAGAATCTCTCCTCGATGTTCGGATGTTCTGGATAATATGCAGTTGTTGTCGGAGTGCCATGACGCAAAAAATGACGCGAATTCTAGAAGACATGTGAAGGTCGTGATTCCCGCGGACCCTGGCGGAGACGGGGGCTCCACTTCTGTTGAAGACGAGACGCACTATCGAAGAGATCTCAGGGTACAATGTTTTGACGAGCTTGATGGCTTTGGAGACGGCGAAGCGGTGGTTGATGTTAGTCAGCCGAGCGGGTTAACTGCGGCGTTGGACGTCGCCGTGGGGTTTAGGGTGCGGGAAGCTCTCGACGTGTGTTACTCTGGACAGCTGCACAGAACAAATTCCACGACCACGAGCATGGCACTGGGCACCGCTACAGTAGTTACTGATGAAGACCTCACGGAAATAGAGGAGCATACTCGTATCATGAGAGATTTGAAACGAAAGCGAAGGCCTGATCCAGTGCGTTGGGGAGAAGGGCGTCCTGGGAGACGGCGTAGGGGGGGGGAAGTAAACGAGAGCGTGACCGTCGAATCTCTGGCGGAACAGTGCGTAGCTCCAGGGCTCGCTCGTGTCGATGGTCTGCGGGATCGAGAGTTGGCGATCAGTGTTATAGACCAAGTTATAGTGGAAAAAGGTTTACGTGCCAATGCGGAGCAACTACGCGCGTTCCGGATTGTAGCGGAGTATGCGTGCTTCCGGACAGACCAGTTGCTCATGTACATTGGTGGTGTCGGGGGTACTGGGAAGACGTATGTAGTCAAGGCAATCTTGCGACTGTTTGAACTACTGGGCCGTAGCGACGAGGTGCTCATCGGTGCTCCGACGGGTGCAGCAGCTCGTCTAATTGGAGGGCATACAATCCATTCATTGACGATGCTCCCTAGCAATAAAACGCAGAAGGAAAACGGGGAACTAGTGGAGCAATTTCATAGGAAACGTTGGATGATCGCAGATGAAGTTTCCATGGTGGGCGCGCGTTTCATGAGCCAGTGGTCGAATCGTCAACGGGAAGCGAAATACATGGAAGAGGAACTAGCTGAGCTTCCGTTCGGAGGACTAAACATGATTTTCTTGGGTGACTTTGGCCAGCTACGACCAGTAAAGCAAGCGGCATTGTACAGCCACAAGCTAGTTAGTTCTCCAGAAATTGAAACGTGTAGGAATAATTCCGCGGCGGGTGCTCTGATGGGGGCATATTTATGGAGATGTGTGAAAACTGTTGTGCTGCTTAAGAAAAGTCAGAGACAGCGGGACGATCCGCAATATGCAGAATTCCTTCAGCGGCTTAGAGTTGGTGAATGTCGTACAAAGTATACTTGGCATGGGAGATCTGATATCGACATGATTCGGGTGCAAGAAATGTCTCGTGTGCGCGCATTTTCCGTCCACGAACTTGTGTTATTCTTGGACGCTCCTATCATCGTGGGTCGAAAGAATATTCGGGATCTGCTGAACGCACGACTTGTGGAGCATCATGCTAGAAGATCTGCAAAGCCAGTGTTCTTGTATCATGCGAGAGACTCTATTGCACGCGCCCCGTGCGAGGGAATTGTACGACAGAAATTGTGGGATGCTGCGTCGACTGCGACAGACGACTACCTGGGCAGGCTCCCGATGTTTCCGGGCATGCGAGTCATGATCCAAGAGAATCTTGCTTTCACAAAGAGTGTAGTCAATGGAGCGGAGGGGATTCTGGTTGATATTAAGTTCGATGAAGAAGTTAGCGGAGATACCGTCGTGCGTTTTCCAGTGGTTGCATATGTGCGTATTGAGGGTGCGGGACGCGTCTGTCCGACTCTGGACCGTGATGTCGTACCAATATTTCCCGACAGGTCGACATTTAAGTCGCTAATTGTGAATGGTGGCGAAGAGACTCGGCATACTGTGTCTCGTTTACAATTACCTTTGCTTCCTGCGTACTCGTATACGGATTACAAGAGTCAGGGTCGGACACTGGAGTATGCTGTGGTAGACGTGAATAGCGCTCTCAGCCTCCAGGGGGTATACGTCATGCTGTCTAGAGTGAAGTCGTTGAAAAGCGTCATGTTACTACAGACATGTCCAGAGGAAAAGATAACGAACCGGATATCGGAGGAACTTCGAGCGGAGCTTTCGAGATTGGATGGGCTTGATGCGGAAACATTATTACGATGGGACGAGATACTGAAGGAGGGGAATGTATAGCGCGTATGTAGCTCCGGAAGCAAAAGTATGATATGCGAGTAGTCCTATTTATCACACGTGTATATGAACGGCGTTGCCCCCCTTTGCGATACAAGCAACGTGTTGACTTTGACACGGCTGGAAGGATATATTCGCTTGCTTCATGTGACGGTTACGCGCAAGATGAAGTATCATGTGCTGGTGTAGTGCCCCTTAATATGGAGTGTTTCCAGTATTGTGCGATGTCGTACGACCTTGACGTAAGTCTATCATGCGGCGCATTATCTGTGTACTTGAATCACTCTTGACATGACGACAGATTCGTACTTTAATATGTCAACAGTGTCTATTGACTTGACTACAGTTCCGTTACCTGGTACCTGGGAGGTATGTTGCAAACCTGTTACTCCACAGTAATAGGTTCGTGTACTGAGAGATCGCAGTTCAGCATCACTAAGCGAGTAGAGTCGGCGCTATAGAAGACGATACTTGAAGGAGGCCCTCAAGAGACGGCGGATGCCTTACTATGAATTGGTAGAGTTACAGACGTTACCTCCACCTTGTGCACGGTTTGTGAGTACTGTCCGACGGAGGATCGGGTCTCTATTCACGCTAATGATGACTGCGGTAACGCGTTAGCTGATACCCTCCACGTCCGACTACGCGACTACGCCCTCAGTAATCAACGTATGTCTGTCCCAGCACACGCGACTTAACCCACACATTCACTCGATAGTTGTACGCAGGTCGCCAATACCCCGAGCAATCAGTGTCACACAGTCCTACCAGACTTCTGGATATCGGTCCTGATTCCCCATCCTAGCGTCGTGTACCTGACTTTTGTTATGAAAAGCAGGTATTCGTGTCGTTATCTTGCTTCCGTTTGTATCTTGACATCCTGGTACACCAATCTTTTTTCCATACGTCTTACACTTCCCTTCTCCATTCTCTCTCGCGCGGTCGCCATGTGTTCATCTATCATGTATTGCTTGTCTCTACGTTTCTTCCCCTCCATTCTCCTGTCTCAGCCTCGCGTCTGCTCGTCTTTGCCCCCGAAAGCGCTTCTCGGCCAGCTACGCCATGCGCTCCCTGAACATTCGTTCAAAGGCCCAACCTACCTTGCGGTGTTCCACGCGTCGAATTGCACATAATGTTCACGTACGTTCACCCGGGATTATCTGTATTGACATTTCACGCAGTTTTAATTTAGCATATACGGCCATCCGTGTAGATGACGGACATCTCGATCTCGACACTTGCCGTCTTACAAGGTCTTGTACGGCGGCGTATACACCCGCACACGGCACTGTACGTACCTTCGACCCTTTCCTTGCGGCGTACTCGTGCTAAGGAACGCAGTTTGTGTGTATCGCATGCGCGCGATGCTTACGTGGGGTAGGGATTACTGATCGAATGTCGCTGGTGAGCGATCATCTTGTTCTTTAATGGGGAAGTGCATTCTGCTTACAGTCAATTCATGGATTAGCATCGTGCGACAAACAAATACAATCTGCACGCAATATGTTATTGGTGAGACATTGACGTGTAAGTCTACCCGGCTGCACGTCTCACTGATGAGACGTGACGATCAGTGCAGGTAATAGACAGAGGCACGTATCTGAGAAATTATCGTCGAGGTGTCAACCGTACGTTTCCTTTGTTGTATGCGTGGCATGATTTATGTTGACGACTCGTAGGTATTGTGGAAAGCACTTCGCGATACAGTAAACGGCGGCTAGTGGTGGCGGAAATGACAGGCAGGGCGTGGCGGGTGTACTTATACATGGAATGCAGGCTAGCTGTCGTAGATTGGCACTGTACGGCTCACGCGAGTTCGCCGGCGTGTACCCGGGAAGCCCGGAATGCGCTTGGGTCTTGTGGGCGAAGACCTTGCGAGGAGCGGGAATGAATATATCACGAACCGAGTACTATTGCTGTTGGTTTGCGAGGAGTGAGGGGGCGATGAACCGGGCGGGAGGCGCTGCTTGTAGTAGACATCGCCAGCGTGATATTCGTGATTCTGTCCCGCAGGCGAGATAAGGGGAGGCAGGTGTCTAGTGCTCGAGCTAAGAGCAGACTCATCGAGTGGTGAATAGAGAGCTTTGAGTTCAAGATCCTCTGTCATGTCCGTGGTGATGTATTACGTATAACTGCTTTGTACGTGTGAAAATTTGTGGCGCAGGGCGTTTAGCGCCACGTCGTCCTGTCGGGCCCTCCGGTGACTCTTGGATTCTCTCCACCCGGTGTTCGATTCCCCAACCTCGTACCTCTGCCTTGCTGTTTACGACTGTGGATACTGATATCAGCTGCGACATACTGTATTGGCACGGGCAAGTAGGTCTCTACATCGGAGACGTGTGTCGCAATTGTCCTGGTGTGCCGCTGCTGGAGCAACGTCACTGGATCTAGCTCTGGGAATGGTTGGTTGAGGGCAGTCTCTCCACGATGCATTACAGGTGCGTTGCTGTCCTTTTGGGAGTACACTCTCGTCTTCACACCGTCTCCCTTGGGGCTCCTTGTACATCTCCGCTGCTTGGGCGCGATCTTATACGTACGTGTTCCGCGGTATGCTATTGATAGCCTTCACATGCTGCTCTGTTGACGCCACATGCGAATATTAGGGTTGGTTTCCCCCTTCAATACGGATTTGTCTTGATCTCGTATCCAGGGAGAGCGCTGGATTTACACTGGACAGAACCTCAAGTGTGATTTGCCTACGCTTTTCAGTCTCTCTGTGCAGGTGTACATCTGCGATATTTCTTCCTCCTCGTCGGTCCAGCGCATTTCTGGCGCTTGCACTATCCTGTCTTCTCAGTTGCAGTATTGGCGGGGTTCCTCCTTGAACTCGATCTGTGTTAGGCGAGTATGCGCACGGATACTGGTAGTCGATGATACAATAGGGATGGGTCGTTTATCAGCTGCAAAGGTGCGTTTTGAGTTACATCACGACACAAATTCTGTAGTCGAATCACTCTTGGTGTTACAACATTCGTCGGCGTGTTTCAGGTGGCGTATAACGTCAATCGTAGGCTAGGTACGGCACTAAGGTACGCCTAACGACTTAGCGACGGCATTTTTACGACTGTCCTGTACGGACTGGGCGCGGATGTGTGGCTAGATAAGCATAATGGTAACAGCGATTTCGTAGCTTAAGGGGTAAAAGGGTCGTTACACTGCGCACATCTTTACATTGGGATGAGGATCTGCAACGTCTGTGCAGTTTGGCGATGATGTTTATCCCGTACGTATGCAGCCTGACTAGCTGCCGTGGCTGTCACTATCGGAAACGCGCGTTGGGGGTATGCGAGTGAGATAGGTTGGCCTGCGTCCTTGGAGGGACATAGATACTCAAGTAATAGATAAGCACTAAGTGGTGCGGCTGGCGCGCGCGCGTACTTGTTGATCTACAGTAAAGGCTCGGCCGTGCTGTGCTGTATACCTAGCTATTGCAATAAATGAAACTGACGTCCTTACCTTGTATCAGATGCGTTTGTAGCGATGCGCAGTACGCGGGTCGGTCGAAGAGGCTAAAAGTACAAACGGGCCAATAAAATAAACCGACTACAATCGTACACGAAGGCCCGGTGAGCCGAGACATAGATATAAAGTACATTGTGTTTAGTAACGTTTACGGGTAAACTTGACCGCCTCCGCTTAGCCATGGGAAGACCAGCGTACTACGACATAGATATATCGAGAATCTTGCATACGATAAGCAGCATATATATGAACGGCGCGCCCGCAATAAATAAAGCTCGAGAGCTGCGGTACCACGAGTCGCGCTACAGTGTCGAAGTGTTGCAGGAGCAGCGGTCTCATGTTGAATGGTCAGGCGTCGCATGCCTCGCAGGATGGTGGCGAATGGTCTTCGGCGTTTGGGACAACGGAGAGTATCTCCGCGCTCTGCGGCTGAGGTGTCGACAGCTCAGGAAAGGACGCGATGCTCGGCGCGTGCTGTCGGGAAGAGGACGCCGATGCGTTGGCTCCCGACGGCGCTGATGTACGGGCTGGCATCAGGTCGAACTGCGTTGGGTATGCCGCGGGCTTTATACGAAGGTAGTACATGCCTGTCTTCAGACCGCTGTTCCAGGCGTGGAAGTGCATAGACGTCTGCGTGAGTGTTAGAATGGGAACACGTGCTGAGACGGGCTTTCACGTACCAGCTGAGGATGCGTCGGGTTGGGTAGATAGATAGACATGCTTTGGCTCTGACAGATAAACGGTCCGCGCGCAGCTGCCATGTCGACCACCGCACGTTGGGGGATTTCCCATGCAGTCCTATACACCTCACGTACATCGCGAGGAATACGGCTGATTCCGTGGATTGACCCTTTGTGTATATATGATGTCAGTGTACGGCCGTTGCACATAGGAGATCCATGTTCGCAGGGCTTACCTTGATTAGCAACTAACTCGTCTCTCATCTGGTCGTTCCAAAGTCCGAGCTCCGTGAGTGTATTGACGAGATAGGTGCACGGCACTTGAAACTCGGTACCGATAGTCCTGACTACGCTGAGGTTGCTGTGTGGGTGTATCAGTCATGCGCGATAGCGCAGTACTCGCAATACTTACCTTTGACCTGGTTCGACGCCGTCGCTGGCTCCAACGATATGGGAGGTGGCCGACGTGGGCATCTGGGCAATAAGAACCGAGTTACGAAGACCGTGAGTCGTGATGCGGGATCGCAGAGCATTGAAGTCGAATCGGGTCGAAGGCGTCACTTGCCACAGGTGATATTGAAGATGTCCGGACGACGCAGGAGAGTCGGAAAACAAGGGGTAGGGGCCCTTTTCCTCCGCTAGACGACAGCTCTCATCCAGCGCCGCATAGTAGAGGGCTTCGGAAATGGTCGTGGAAAGTGAAAGGGCTTCAGAGGACTCGAACGGATACATAAGGATTTTAAACAAGTCCGCAAGTCCTTGTAAGCCAATACCGAGTGGACGCGCAGCGCGAGCCGAGCGGGCGGCTTCAGGCGTGGGATACGAGTTAAGGTCGACGATCCTATCCAAGTTACGCACCACGGTTCGGACGACGCGTTGGAAGAAATCGTAGTTGAATTCCCCGGTCTCTGACAAGAAGGCAACCACGTTGATTGAAGCAAGGATGCATACTGCGGTCGAGTCGACGGTCGAGTGTTGCGTAATTTCCATGCAGAGGTTGGAGGACTGGATTATCCCGATGTTCTTCTGATTCGACTTCTCTGTGGTGAAAACGTCAGATTGGAGTACGAACCAATTGCTTCAATCTGCATTACCGTTGATAGCGTCACGGTAGAGCACGAACGGCCCTCCGGTCTCCACCTGCTGTTGGAGAAGCTTGTCCCATATGTGACGAGCGGGTATGGTGGTTCTGGCGAGCCCGCGTTGCTCCGCAGCGACGTAGGCAGTTGAAAACGTCTCTCCGTAAGATCCCGTGAGGTCAGGTGTGTCTCGTGGGTCAAAGAGCGAGAAAGGCTCGTCGTTTGCAACGCGGTGCATGCTGTACGGAGTAAGTCACTGATTGAGGCGAGGATACGACAGGCTCACAAAATATCAGGGATAAGAACTGCAAAGTGTAGGTTTCTAGTACGCATTGCGTCCGGCCCGGTGTTACGCTTGGCCTCGATGGCGTGTAATGCATCAGCGTGCCATATGGGGATGTTCACGGTCATCGCGGACGGGCGGCCTGCTTTGCCGAGCGTGGTAAGGGACGCCGTAGCGTCTAGTAACTTCAGCACTGGCATAACGCCTGGTTGAGGGGGATTGCGATCAGCGCTGAGGGGGAATGGGTGAGAACCGATTCAGGTGTAACGAAGCATGAAGTGATAGTTACTTACCGACAGCAAGGTACCTCGTGAACACTCATGCCCAGTCCGCCGTCTTGAAGGAATGTACGACCCGCGCTCCCAACAGCATCGAGGATATCGACGGGAGAAGAGGGCATCACTTGCAGAAAGCACGACGCGTACTGACCCCTAGCTAGACCCGCGTTCTTGATGGTAGGAGTGGCGTGTATATATATTCTCTGAGACAGGAGCTCGTATGTGTCAATAGCGGCCGCGGTGTTGCTGCCGTGCATAGCAACCGCGGATCTCATCCACATAAACTGAGGACGCTCCACTACGCCACGGTCGTCGTGAAGGAGGTACGAGTGCTCGAGAGTCTTGAACACCATGCTGTATACACAAGATGTCAGAATGGTATAAGGTATTTTTGGTACGAACGCACTACTCCATGTTGCTATCTCTGTGGTGACGAATAGCGGCATCAAGGGCGTCTCCCGTGCGAGCGACGGCGAGTACAAACTCCTCTGATAGCAGGTGCGGTCGCTCTATGCACAAGAATAACGTGAGAGATAGCAATATACGCAGGGCTGGACTCCCTCACTGGCGCTAAGGTCAAGGACGAACGTCGAGAACGATTTCGTGGCGTATTTGAAAAGTGAGGACATCGCGAGACGCGTTGCGAGAATACCGTGGTCGGGGTGGTATGAATTGAGGCCTGCAGTGACAGCAGCAAGTTGGAGCTACGTCATAGCGGCTTGAGCTCGCGCGTACACGAACCCGGTACCATGTACCTCACCGTAATGTCCGCTGTCGATATACCATCCACAGCACCCATGGAGATGATCCCGGCGATTCTGTACCGGGAGTTAGTACGAGGCGTGAGAATACGTTACGAAACATACTTGGTATACTTCAACGCCGGTGTGTTCAGATCGTATGACAGCTTAAAGTAAGACGTTAGAAGGACTGGCACTCGTTGCGGTGATGCTGTACGTACTCTAGATAGAGTCGCGTATATCTGTGAAAGACTTAGTCTAGTATCGACGAATCGTAGTAGACGCTGTACCTTGTCGACTGCAAAAGGTACGAGGTGCCTACAACGAGCGGTGAGGTCAATGACACAAATGTGCGAGCGAACGTACCCATCTGCAGGCGGGGCTAAGTTACGGATCGTGTTACCAGCAACATGAGACTTACCTCTCTTCTTGACACGCGTCGGAGCTGCAATAAAGGTGGACATCAGATGTCCGGTGCGAGTTTACAGGTGATAGATGTCCTGCAGCGCTCTCGTGAGGACGGGGTGTTATATTGGAGAATGTACGTGACTGACAAGAAGCACGTCTTGATCTCTCTGTGACAGGTTCGAGTGTTACTACGTGACGAGGCGGGCACGTGATTGCGGGACTCTCCACGGTATTCACCCAACGAACAGAAGCACCGAGTGAGGGTTGGTACGAACGAAGTTTCCTCTTACATTGCGTTCGAGATTTCTCACAGGGCCGCTGGATGCATTCACGACAGCAGGCTGTACATACGATCTAACAACGCTAGTGGAAAGACACGCTAACGGTACTGCCGCATCACACTTGCCCCGATTCAAAATCTACGCATGCAATCTATACGGCGGCGTAGGTCAGTCTAGATTATGATGATTGCAAATCACCTAGTCTCCACATTAGCTCTCTGTCCTAACCACATTCGGATTATATTTGGTTGCATCGAACCTGGATCTTGCGCGTGACGATCCTGCGGAATTGAAGGTCCTAGTGGTTTGTTCTTGCTAAGAGTTTGATTGATAAAGCATCGGTGAGTGTGTTTGACAACAGTCATTCGTAGCTCGAATGAAGATTGTTGGTTGGTTGTATCTCTCCGTGCGACGTACAATACATCAGGTGGGTGATGAGGGTGGTGCATGGTACGTCTCGTCGGAGTCGAACAGTGATAGCGCGCTTCTTGCTTGTGCGTGTTCAAGGCGGTTTAAGATGGACGCAGACTTCGTATGTGGGACGTATCACGCACTTCTGATGTCCTCGGTCACAGTCTCAGCCCTCCCTTCGACATACGACATCTCCACCTTCGAGTTCACACTGCTAACATGTACCGATAAACAGCTCCGCACGTTGTTTGACTCGCTGACAGTGAAACAGCTCATGCGCCTGCGTCGTACTAGCACACGTACAAAGGCCGCGGTCGACGCTTACATGGGAGACACGTGGGACACGGCCGAATTCTTAGGCTCATGGTTCAACAGGTCCCAGGCCATACAACTTCGGGAATTTATGAAGACTGCCGGCCTCGTTTTGTCCGGTTCGGCCGTCCTCGCGTTTCTCGATCGAAAGAAACCGTTTCCCGGAGCAGATCTCGACGTCTACGTGCCGTACGAGTCTCTCCTTCCTTTTGGGCGCTGGCTCAAAGATATTGGATACGATTACTGGCGGCGCCACGAGTGGGAAAACCCCATGTTTGACCCCATGGCCCTCACGCTTCCGTCGAGGCAGCTGGCGCGCCCCCCCGATTGGCGTGACCATCCAATGAATTTCGCCACTCGGTACGAGGTCTATGACTTCACGAAACTCTGGGGTGGTCCCAACAAGGTCCAGGTCATCGCTGTCGTCGGTGACCCGATCAAGCAGATCCTTTCTTTTCACTCGAGTGAGTCGCTGTGTTTTGAATATCCACCGAATTCCTCAGTCTTTAACAAGTACCTCAATGTAGCTGCCGTCATGAATTTCATTACGCATAATCTCGCGATGTCTATTTTTCCCCTCCACACGTTCATGGCGAGGGAGACTTGGGTCGCTTCCACAGGTCGTGCGACTGGCTATGCAACTACTTTGCCGTGGATGGCAAAGTATCGCGACCGCGGGTTCAAAGTTGTTAAAGGCGGACAGTACTCTCCTGTATTCAGAGACGACGAGCTTGCGTTTCAGCGACGCATAGGAGACTCGCACTGCTGGACTCTGAAGTTTGTGTCGTCAGGTACGCAACGCGCCTCATATGATCGTACGCTTATCTTATGGTATACAGACGTAGACCCGGACGTCAAATATGAAGGACCAAAAGTCGAGTTCGAGATTATACTTCCCCAGAGAGGACCTACGACGATGCTATGCGCATTGAACATTGTACCGCGATTCACGCTCAGGTAATCCCTCGTTGGCTCGGGCTTGGCGCAGAGCTAACTAACGTATCTCTAGCACTTTACCTCTTGTGTCTATGGCGTTTAGGCCCTACGAGATTCTAGAGGAATACGGTCCTTCGGCGGAAACCCGGGCGGCGTTTGGGTGGTGAACGCGCAGCAGCGCCATGGCCGCGGTAGCAGTTGACGAATCAATGGAGCCGTGTAATTTATTCGTTACGTTGGGTGCGAGACTGTACGGTCCATGACGGCAGGTTCTAGCTTCTGCGGCAGAAACGTGCATGTAGCAAACATTGCATATGCGTGTGGGGTCTATGTTGGATCAGCGTGGGGAGAACGGCCCTAGGCCTTTCCGTATAGAGTATCGCGTCACACTTGTTTGACAGACGCGAATGGTCTTGCTTCAACACGATCTGTCGCACACAGTTTGATGGAGCTGACAGCCCACGGATTCAAGGTCTGGACTAAATCAGCGTGTTCTAGGTTTATGAGGGGACGTGGCGCAACAACGAATAGACCACAGCTAGGACACATTGGCACAACCAGTGCATTATCTCGTTCCGGGGCAAGTTCTGATATGCGTCGCTAGCTACTCGCGGTGAGTCTGTGTAGGACCGACTTGAACTAACTGGTGGCGACGGGAAGAAGGCGTACGACAGGAATAGAGTGCAATATATTGAACTCTCTTTAGCGAGTTGAAGGAGACGCTAAATACCAAATGCTGAGAAGTTAGGCCCGCGAGGAACGGAGTTGAATCCGCACATATCTACAGGCCGAGCCAAAGCGAAGCGACTGTTGTGCCGTCGGGCGCTCAGATAGAACATACTATGCGTTATGATTCTGTTGCTATATAGTGGATGTACAAGTGTGCGTCGGGCTCGTCCTGAGTCATATAACCGGTATGCGCCGAATACTGAGTAATTGAGAATCAGAGTGTGTGAAGCTCGGGTCGTGGCTGTTACACATACCGGAATGCAATGATGTCAGCGACTACTCGATCCCCCGGCCCCATGTTGACAATGTCATAGCATGTCTTCCGTGTACTGCCGTGACGGATTATTATGACGTTTCCCCTGTAGTGCTTCACTCCCAGCTTGTCTAAAGAGAGGTTGCGAGCACACGCAGCATCTTGACGCTCGCTACAGACGACCGTGTAGGTGTTGGTCATAGGAAGGTCAAGCCCCGGAATATAATGTACTCGGTATGCTTTCCAGCCGAAGGGAAACCACTCGGAGAAGTCCACGTCATTGATCCAGAGTCGAGCCGATCGGTCTAGTGCTGATCCTGCCGAGTTGGAAATCAACAAGGAAGTCGGTCCTCCGTCTGATACTGGATACAATGTTGCGCGAGTAATGTGGGTTAATTCGTACTACGAAGACGACGATCAGTACATGACGACCATTGGAGGTGTGGACATACGCGTTTATACTTGCGACGCTTCTCGATGTTTGCACAGCGGATGCGCTGCTTGGAAGTAGCGTCCCTTTGCGATGCTATGGAGACCGGTGGCATAACGGCGACTGAAAGTGGAAAGGGTAAGCACAATAATGGGGTCTGGCAATCTGGTATGTTTCCTCACCTTGTTCGCAATAGACGTGCGGTGGAGAGGTACGAGACTCGATTTATTCCAGTCCCATTTAACTGATTCCAAAGATGCAGTAGCTCTGCGGCGCCTCTCTGCCTTTCTTCGTTGTAGATGCACTGTTCTCACAAGAGAGCGAATCGACACAACGTCGGGTGTATAACGTAGTGGCGCGTTTTTGGGGTGTAGTGGGACATATTTCATATATTCGTGCTGTGCAGATAGTACAGACTGAGGCCGCGTGTAGCGGGCCGATACACAAGATCGCCCTGTCACCAATCCCATCATTAGATGTGGTGCCACTCTGATCGAGGCTAACCGTACACATGTCTCGATGTCTGTGGAGTTTAGTGCGATCTTGCAGGACGCGTTACTAGGATGGGCTCATTCCGCGTTTCTGATCGACAGCAACGGTCTAGATACACACTCTAGAATGATAAATTGTGCATGGGCTGTGACTAATTGGTCAATGTGTACAGCCTTAATCCCGTTGTGTGTTGTTTGGGTCTGTCCTCGTCTCCTTACGTGATGATAGAGTCGTCTGTGTACGTGAGTATCGTTCGAGAGTGAGAACAGGTTGATACATGTGGTTACCGCTGCTGCAACGAGAAGTGACAGTAATTCGGAAGCTTGCATTTTGAGGGCGTTCTGTCCTGCATACTAAATCCATGATTATACGTATTGGAGTCTATGGGCGCGGGAGTATATATACGAGACGTTGCCGGATACAACTTTACCGAATCCAGTCTCACTCCTGTACTTCTTCTGACCCGTTGTCATTGCTGCGCTTACAAGTCATGGATCCTGCTATTCAGGACGCGGTGGAGAGCTGGAGGTCTTTCAAGTTACGACCTACCGATGTTCCGTTCGAAGATGCTGTCCGTGGGTTTGAGACAGATGAGCCTCTCGTCGAACTTCGTCAACAGACAAATCATCGATGGACGGTACGCATTTAACCAGTATCCCCAACGTTTTCTTACACGTTTGGTCAGATGTACATGCCGAACAGTGACGAAGTTGCTCTGTTCACTTGGGCAGGCTTGTTCGCGCTCGGAGATCATCCAGAATCCGGTAACTACGTTCCTGGAAAGGAGACTATACCAGCAGGACTGTCGTCTGATCACGTGTACGTCGATGGGCGAGTGTCTTGATGTTATGCTGACCTCGCGTGCGGAACGGGTTACCAGGGAACGAGCCGCGTCGCATCGTTGCCGCTACGGGACCGCGATCGATACGAACGACGATAAAACACTGTTTGTGTATCAACAGGTGAGCCTTAATCTTGCGTTGTGAAGCTCTGTCTGATCGGGCTGGCAGATGCTCGAGCAGTGGATAACGACTCCCGGTAACGTGGAAGGGTTTAACCCGAACTCCGTCGTTAGACGCGAATATCAGTCGGGAAACGATCCCGCGTATACCAGGCGGTTCTGGATGCGCGCGCCCATGTTCATTCCTTGCTCAGACAAAGAGTCAAAGGGAGATCCCGCGGAGCTGGCGAAGCTGCACCCCTGGGTGTTATCGGCCATGCGGGACAACAAGGGTCTCCGTCCCAACCTCGACAAACCCAAGCTCCTATTTTTTGACGGCGATCGTCTTTGGGATATGGGCAAGCCACCAGCCCCGTCGTCTCTGGTGCGCGGGGACATCATCATAGTCACGTTCACTCTCTCCTACGTTGTAGGTAAGACGTGGTTCCCTGAATTTGTTCCTTACGAGATCGTGCGTGTTATTGGAGGAGCGCCTTCTGATCACACGGAGTACGTCATCCCACCGGTGGATCCTTCTCGTCGTGTGCGAAGTGGCGATCGACCTGGAGGACCTCGTGAAGGTATGTGTCGCGTATATACTAATATAACTCGTCACTCACGTTGAGCGTTTGTAACGCAGACAGTCCTTTCCAAGGCGGTCCGTTCAAGTCGGATACCTTTCCTGCCGTCCGGTCGCGCGCTTCTTCCACTCGAGCTAGCTCTGTTGCTCGAGGCGGCAGTGTCGCCCAACGTGCTTACGTCCCACGTGATCCCGCGGACGCCATTGTTGTCGATATAGACGGACGGGACCCATCTCTACTTGAGGAGCATCTCCAGCTGTCTGGCGAGGAGTACGAAGAAATCGACGACCAGGAATTTGATGTAGAGATGCCGCCACCTCCTTCTCAGTCTGTCAGCCGGAGATCCGTGACGGCGGTTTCGTCCCAAGGAAGCCAGGCGGTGAATGGGGAACATGTCCAGACACCTAGAAGCCGACCTCCCCCCGCCCGTCGGGACTCTGTGGCCAGCATTCCGTCCACTCAAGCCCTCGCTAGCAAACGGCGTCGACCTGTAGATGAGGGCAGGCGAGCACCTATGGATCCGGCCTCTGTGCCGTATGCAGTCGAAGCCCAGGTGGACGACAAGGGCGAGGGTCCAAGTCGTCGCTCCGCACGGCCTCGTCAGCCTGTGGGGAAGCGTCCCGTCCGTGCCTGACGCCTACTTTGTCGATGTTGTGGTCTTGATCCCTGCCGCTTTTCCCTGATAGGTCCTGTATTTATGTCTACGTCCACGGCCTGTCCCTTCTTATAACCAGAAAATAAACTCGCTTACGCTTCTCTGATCAGTACGTACTAGTTATGGTTCCGCGCTAGGTCTACGGTCTTGACATGGTCCTGTCATGTATACTATTTAGTCGAATATTTATTGAGGGTTGTACGATTGACGGCGAAAAAACTTGTGACACTATATCTGCATTGATGCGGTAGTGAGACCTAGCGTGCGCGGGGTTGGTACTCGCCTTCTTTGTCCCCTTTGCGTCCCCTGTGTCAGATTCTTCACGACTATTCCTCTGCAGGTCGATCGAGAACGGCGTTTCGTAGCTGCGTGTGGTGACTCATGTATAGGTCCTCGATCAATGGCGACTTTGAAGGTTTCTGGCTCTGTTTGCACGGTGGGAATGATGGCAGTGTTATGACGTTTGAACCCCATGCAAATGTGCTGAGGAGTCGATAAGAGTATACCCCGTTGGGATGTACTGCCAGAGCGGGCCGGATAGACCTCTACCGCATATTAACGGACATGTAGCGGAGTTTCAAAACCTGTAATAATCCTTAATCGCTTCTCAGCACGGTGACGTGATCGTGCTGACTATCCCGTGCACCCCTACAGGCGCTTTGTTGTTGTCAGCTAGTCGGTGCACGGCCGCAACGGATTAGCATTGATAAGGCGCAAAACGCTCGGTCGCTGCTGTTTATCATCAACGCTACATTCGGCTCTTGCTCTCTTGTCCCATATTACGCCACATTCCTTACGATACCCCGGGGGGAAGTTATTCATTGAGAGTGTTCCGCGGTAACGTATATCTTTAGTGTTTCCGTTCACTTCTCTCGTGCCTACGCGAAAATCTGCGCAAGGGCTATGATTTCGGGGGAGTGAGGGCTCATATCAGTGACGTTGATATCATTTGCCCATTTCTGGCATGTTGGACAAGGGCACGTATTCCGGTAGACTATTACAACGTGCACGTCATATGGCTCATCGTCACTCTCTCGGTCTGTGCGGATTCTAGGGTCCTCTTCACGCGACTTCCGACGCTTGTATTCTGCACTTCAATAGTACTGAAGGAGGTTCCGTATTTCTGGGGGTGGTCCAATGGGTGCGCGCGTACTTGGCCGGTGGGTACGTACCGTTGTATGTATGGCGAAACAGATTCCGAGCAAGGGATACACTAATTGTGGTGTGTTCCTATCCGTTCATTTCACATAGACGTCGACGACTCATTCTTATGCCTTGAAATACGCCCGTATTCAGGGTCTCTTGCTTTCTTGTACAATGTGCTGTATGCGTTGTGAGCATGTGGTGCTCTCGTCTATCACGTGTCTCGCAGAACATACAACATCCTGGACGCTCTGGCTGAACGTGTCCCTTTTGGCAATGCATAAGACAAGCAATCAACACAAGGCCGAGGTACGTCAGCTTTGCAGGTGAGTAGTCCAGTTGTGGAGTACTCGGGGTCGAATGCAGTTGTATCAATGTTGCATCTCGAATGCTCGTGGCGGTGCTGTCTACGACGCACCCCATAATGAAGCGCAGGAGGCGTCGACGCTCCAGTCGCACGCTACTGGGTGGCGTCGCAATTCCCGTGTTTGAGGCGGTGAGGTGTCTTGCATATGATGCATTGCTGGTTTGTAGGACAGGCAGTGCTTGATGGCACCGTGCTCTGCGGATTCAGTGGTAGTAAATTCATATACGGACATTGTTTGTGTGTATGTGGATGTTCAAGAACGCGTGGGTCGTCGACGACAGCTCGGTGGAATCAGGTGCGCTGAATTAATACGAGATGATTGAGATGGCTCGTCTGCACCGCTTACCGCGTCTTGTTTTAAGAGGGATGGATCGTACGTATTCGTTCTCAAACGCGCGCTCAACGATATTCCCTGTTTCCTACCAGGCCCATCTACCTGCCGAGTGTGAGTTGTATCCACGACCCTTGAGTTCGTTTCTGAGACGGACTGACGTTGCTCGCTTTCTATACAGAAAGACAACACTCCCTCTATACATGGCTCGCACTCGATGCATCCCCGTTGAAGTTCTTCGAATGATCGTGGAGCTTCTTCCGTACGATGACCTCCGACAAGTCGCCCGCGCATGCAAGACGTTTCATGACTGTGTTCTACCACTCCTTCACAGGCGCGTGACTATTGCGGAGCATCGCCCTACCGAAATATTGGGCGATCTACTCCTCCCCCTCATTCCCAGATTCAGTCATCACATTCGGACCCCTCCACTGGTGAAGCTCGAATGTATCTTCGTTCCCTCGTACGGCATTTCCAGAGAACGGCGTGTCCTGCCCTTGTTATGCGACGCTCTTCAGTTTGCTAACGCCCTCCGACACATAACCATCGCACTCCATCCTCTCAACGTAACACTCTTCTGTAGGTTGCTTACACGCACGGGCTTGAGTGTAACTGCTCCCAAGATTACCCTTACAAGCTCTTCTGATGCCGACTACGTCCCCTGTCCTTCTCCCCCGACCTTCCTCCCGAAACTTGTCTCTATAAGGTGTGACGCTGCAACTGTAATCCGCGCGCTCGCGTCGTCTCGCGCCATCCGGTGCCTGAACATATACGGAGGCCGGTTCGCGACGAGAAACACGGGAACGTCGATGGAGGCGTTACAACAACTAGATTCATCAAGTTGCGCCCAAGTAGAGTTACTCGGCATTTCCCTCGATGGCGAAGATGTCGAGCAAACGATGCCACTCCTCCATCACCTATTTCCCCAGCTCCGTACTCTGTTTATCTGGATACCTTTTCCCCCTTTGGACGTCCAGCGCTCGAAGCAGCATATGAGAGACGCGGTGATGGTACGGAATGCTCGCAATCGAGGTATTCTGAACTTGCTGATTCATTCCGCTACAGGGATTGGTTAGCTATTTACAATCACCTTTCAAAGTCACCGAGTCTCTGGAGTCGGTCGTCGTAGGCGGGACGGCTTGCCCCTTTGATTTGGATAGAAATTTTTATGTCGAGATGGGTCAAGCACTCGCGGACAGCATTCACGACTATCCGTCCCTACGCGAGGTTCGTACAGGAATCACGACGTATAAAAGGGACGGGCCGGGTTGGCAGATGGTATTCGGCGGGTCATCGTCAAAGCTCACATACACCGGTTGTAGAGATCCCCGCGGGGCGTGTGGGTACGTGTTCGTTGTGGTGCTCGTCTACTATCTCTCTGACCGCTTTCAATTAAGCTTCGACATAACGTTTGGCTACGAGCACCCAACGGGGGGCGAACGGTCCGACTCAGAGTTGGACTCAGAATCGGAGTCAGAGTCTGACGCAGGGTCGGACGCAGGGTCGGACGCAGGGTCGGACGCAGAGCCCGGCCAAGAGCTGGACGATGGAATGAACGAAGATCCGCCTCTCGCAATTCCAGAGGGAAGCGTTCAGGTTGTGTACTATGGCCCGATAGACGATCCCTTCCAAGCTTGATTTGTATACATGACGCTGTATGCGCAAAGTACAATGCGAACCATCAATACTCTACGAAACAATGTCAAATGCCTGAATTCTGAGTTGCAGCTCGGGCTGTATCATAGCAACCTTGATAATGGAAACTTAGATAGGGCATTAGATGCTTGCGACACTGACTACTACCGCAACTTTCTGCACGTAATAATCAATACCGCAAACTTTGTCATTGAGCGCACGTTTTGGATGTCTGATCCCGATTTACGCAGGCTCCGGCTCCGCGAAGAACTCACTCAGACCATCTCAGACAGGCACTAGGGAGTAATCGTTGTGCTAGTACGGCCCAGGCCTCGTCGCCCTGACGAACGCAAGGACGCCTGCGTAACTCCCGTTAGCGTACATTACCTCGCAAGCGCAGCGTGATCCCTTCGTTAGCCTAGCCTTCATCATTGGATGCGATCTTGGGACTGATGGCAACTTACTCTTAGCATGCGCTAATTGTTCACGAGCAGATATACATCAATGCCGTAACCACCACACTAGGCCTGCGCTACTGTGGATGAAAGGCGGCCATGACATCGCAGCTCTGCTAGGTCTAGACGAACAGATCAGAGTTCTCGCGCTAACAGTTCATCTACTCTTGTATGTAACAGGTATGGTTGGACGTGCTTGAGATATAATCCGCTGACGGTCTGGCAGTTGGGATTGAATTTCATATCTGAATGACATCTGCTGTCAGTGTGGTTTGCTAGCCTAACATCATGCGTGCAGGCTGTGCGTTCACATTAACACGTCCACCGGCCCTCGTGTGCTCACGAACGATAATCTGTGACACATGCTCTTGGCCTGTGATCGTAACATTCTTCGCCGCTTCTCTACTCTTGCTGCTCATTTTCGGGGTCCTTTACGACTTCAAATACCTGAAACGCACGTTGTACATTTGTGGCTGGATCCATTTTCCTTAGTGCGACTGCTAGTACTTTGATCGGACGTAACTGTCTGTCAAGAATTGTGATGGACACCCATGTGTGATCCTTCGCTGCACGTTCTACGTTACATAGCCGTGCAATGCATGTACCTGCTTCAACTTCAGCATCTAGACACGTACAACAATTATAGCTTTGTGTACAATATACATTGGGCGCGGGCGTGCAAAGTATTACGTCGTCTTTGATAGCGCAGCTCCTTACATATTATGGTAAAGCACTACAGTCCGACCACGCATCATCGTCTTACTGGCTTTCATATATCGCATTACACGGGTTACATGCCGCGACTATTGCGTAGCCCCGGCCGTACTTGTGGCTCTCCCAGCATTGGCGCATAGGTATGAGACAGCTACAACATCGCCTTTATGTTTACAATGGGAACGCGGATGTGAGTCGGCCCACGGCTCTGCAATTCGATAGTTTTCACAAGCACAGTTCCCTGGACACGGTACTCGGTGTACAGCGTCGACGTATGCATGGACTGCGAAAGATAATGTGAATATGGTTATCTACTCTATTAGTTTAAAGAGAACACACCAATGAGCGACGCCAGCGACATTGAATTTCTATTGGCGGAACGGTGGGCCTCTGGCAGACAGCGCACGAGCAGTGACCCTAAATCGAGTGAACGACATACCCGACGCGCGAACAAATGATGCTCCTTACCATGGAAGAAGAATTCACGAATACAAACGCGACGCACTGCAAGTTCCTCCGCATGGACAGACTATCCTCGATACGCGCTCGCGGCAACACGTTTTATACGAAAGGTGGTACTGCGGAAGGCATAGCGAATCATGTTAGGGTTTCGGCTGTCTTACATTGCATCAGTCTTGTTCGGACGCTGCTAGTAAATAGACGACCGATGCGACGCTCGTTGTCTCGCTACATCGTAGAGAAAAACATATTCAACGATCGAACGAACGCCCTGAAAATTCATTCAGTATTGTTCCCAAACTGGAAGCAGGATTGAGATATGAACAAAAATTTTGATCGCGTGGATATTAGATACCGGTGCAGACGTCGTGGGAATCGTGCTAATATACTTTGCTACAGCACTGCCCAATATCACCGCCTTTGCGAGACGATGAGGTTTGGACATATAGAGCTGGATGCTAGACGCGTTTACACCTTACTCACCGTTCTTGCATTGTGTTCTCTTCACTGTTCTCTACACATCTCCCCCACCACCTGTGCGTCCCTCATACTCGCAGCAATGCGCCGGCTTACTGCTGATGCATTCTTCCAGATAGTGCGTGTACGCACTCCTCTACTCATGGAGCAAAAACAACACGTCCCCGTGGAAATCCTCGAGATGATCGTCCGCCTCGTTCCGTATCAGGATCTGCGTCAAATTGCGTTGGCGAGCAAGCTGTTACACGATTGCGTGTTGCCTCTCATACACAGGCGCATCTTCATTCCGGAGCTCAACGCCAATCGAATTCTCGGTGAACTCCTTCTTCCCCTCATGCCTCGGTTCAGTCACCATATCCGCACTCCCCCTCTTCTCAAAATCCAGTATATCTCCGTATTTATGCAAGGTATTGCCGGAGAGCGCCGTATTCTGCCTCTTCTGTGCGACGCACTACGGTTCGCTGTCGCCACTCGCCATATATCCATTGAGATCCATCCCAATAACGTCTCTTATTTCTGCTCCCTGCTCTCGCGCGTCGGCCTATCCCAAGCTGCTTCGAAGATTACTTTTCTAGAAGCCACTGGCACAATCCACATCAACGACAGTCCTCCGACGTTGCTCCCTAACCTCCTCTCGCTCAAATCTCCCCACGCAAGCGTCATCCGTGCTCTCGCGTCTCGGCGCTCTATTAGATCCCTCAACATTTGTGGGAGTTACCTCACCAAATGCAATACGGAGAAGACGTTGGAAACTCTACGTGGACTGGAGCCTTATACCGCAGTGGAATTGCTGGGTCTCAGCGTAGGTGGCGACGACGCGGAGAGTACCATGCCGTTGCTCTCCTATCTATTTCCGCGCCTTCACACGCTGCATATTCGTGTGCCCCACCCACCCTTCGACGACGAGTTCGCTGGCCGTAACATGCAAAACGCAGCCTTAGTGAGGCTTAAACTCTTTTATCGTTCTACTATGTTACTCATGAGTTTATGGCGCAGGGGATAATCCGCTACCTGTACTCTCCTATCAACACAATCACCTCCCTAGCGACACTTTCTTTCGGGGGGACGTTCTGCCCGTGCGAGTCTGAGGAAGATATACAAGAGGCTATCGGCAACGCACTCACTGATATGCACAGAAAGTATCCTCCCTTGAACACTGTTTTCGTGGGATGTACCCGGTATACGAAGAAGGCGGATGGATGGCTACTGGAGAGCGGAGCTAACGCCGAGCTCACTTATACCAGTGATACCGATTCTGAGTTGGCGTTTGAGTACGTAGAAGTCCTTCGTGCTGTCTTTATTGCGTCTCACGCGTACTTGGCAGCTTTGATTCGGCGTATTGTCACGAAACGGGGTCGTCAGACGAACCGTTGGATTGGAATCTGGAGGATTGGTACGACTTCGCGTACATTAGTCCAGTCGAGCAGACGTTCATGGCTTGAGTTACACCGTCATTCGAGCTAGTTTTCCAATCAATTGATGACTTCCCGACGGAACTTGGAGCGGCGCGAAGGCCAGCTCGACTCTCATCGGACGGTCCCTGGTCATAGTGGAGAGCCAATGTAATCGGAATGTGGTCCGTGGCCGGTGTCCCATGACCCAACGTAATTAGTGATGACTCGAATGGGCGAATGAAGTACGACGTCAGGGCTCACAATGTACACTTGTCAAGTATCCCAACGTTGATGCGTCATTGCCCTTCCTTCGATGAATCAGTCATAGCGGTAGCATCTGTTCCTGTCTTGCGCGCTCTGATGAGCCCTTGCATGCTGTGTCGTATCCGGGTAGACTAGGCTATTCGGGTAGGTGCGGACTTCCACATTTGAAAGATGATTCGGGAACGGGTATCAGAACAGTTACGGTTACGCTGTCAATTACACGTGCTAACCCCACACTCTAAGAATCTGTCAATGGGAACAGGATGCAGCGATCTGCTCGCCCATCGCACCCACCCAAATTAGGCTAGGTCACACCAAGTTCAGCGTGTCCGATTCCGTCACCGAGACTAGCGGTAGGCCATATCGAAGTATCTACTAAACGGCAGACAGGCGATGAGTGAAACGCGCATGCATTGTCTATGCCGGATGGGTATGGGCCTAGTGCATAAATTGCACAAATGCTGCGTTGCCTTAAACAAGCGTTGCAGTTGTAGCGTTGTATATATGTTAAGGCGGCGTCAATTGCGTATGGAATGCGGGCGGCTTCTAGCCACCGGCGCGTTCGAGCCGCATGGGAGGGCGCCGCACTAGTGTTGCGTCACGCACAGTTGCTGTCGAACCCATCTAGAAGTTCAACTCCGCGACCCATGTGCCGCGTGCCAAGACTGCCATGCCGGTGTGTTCTTCGCCGATCGCAGTCCCTTCCCTCCACCCACCCGCCTACGCACGTCGGCGGTGGAGGCATAGGTTCTACACTGCGGGGCGATCTCCGCACAAGTTGACAATCAGCGCGGCCACCGGTATAGTAACATCATGATTTGTGGCGTCCTGATTGTGTACGTCTGTGGGTTCTAGTTTTGACGAAGGTGATGAAGGTTAGTGCACGCGCGCGGACTTCAACATTGTTTGGACTTCTCGCGACGTACCGTCTGCACGCAGACAATTCTTCATTTGCTCCCTTAGATTATCGTACAATAAACACGGCCGAACCCAGAGGTAAGCGTCACGGAGCAGGATACTCGCGTGTCAATGACGGCGCCTCCGTGTTGTGTATGGTATCCTTGAGTTCAGGCCTGAGATACTACAAATAGTATTCGCCATACAGCGTGCCCGCTCCATCAAGCATAGCAAGCCATGGGTCCCCCACTGTACTCTATTCGCTTGCGTCAGCGAACACGACAAGGCGCCCCGGGAACGGATTTGCCAGTCTGGTTATCTCCTCTAGCGGCCTTGTACGTCACGACTTGGCTTCTATACGCGCGCTGACTGCTCTTTTAGGCGATTGAGTAGTTTCGTAGATGTTTGCGACGAGGACACGAGGCTATACAGTATAACCGCTCTACCTTTATCTCGCTCCTCATGGATGCGAACATTGGATGAAGTCGTGCTGGCCGTAAGCGACGTACCAGTCACGATCTCTTTCATTGGACTTGTGCAAAGCACGAACATCTCGTACCCTCCTTCTGGCAGGCCCGAGTTCAAGTTGAACTTGTCCTTGCTAAGGGCCTCCGATCGGGAAGCGGCGGACGCTCTAGAGTATACGTTCGGCTCGGGTCGTGTACTTTCCCGTAAGCCCGCGAGCTTCGCAGTCACGTTCAATAGTGCTAACCGTATCAACTCGTAGGTCGAACATTCGGAATTCTTTCCATGGTTAACACAGGACGGGGACTCGACACGGTATGTGGTATTTACAGGTGAACGTTCAACGAGTACTAACAATGTACAGAATTTCGACACTGTTTATGTCCCCCCAACTTCCTCCATTGCAGACGGGGTGTCGATAGGATTCAACGACTTGCGAATCAACGACGCGGTAGTTGTACGGTGTCGAGTTAACCTCATGGGCTCAGGTATCATCAGATACTCGTTGAGCCGTGTATACGTACTGTGTAACTATTCACGCGCTAGGATGTGACTTGATGTGAACGTAGTACTTCTTTGTCGTATTTCGACTGTGTCTCGAGAAGAGAGCGGTGACATATAGTAACAGATGCTGTGAGCGGCATGGTTATTTTTGACTTAGTATGAGCTTCGCGACTCTCACTGTGAATCTGTTGTAGGCGGTTCCGATCTTCAGACGTCTGCGTTTGGAACTAGGCGGCTTAAATTGCATTGATGTCGAGAACGCGAGTCGAGTATTAACAGCGCCCTCGCGTGAAGGCAGTGCTGGCACTGACAAGTGGAAGCACAGGTATAGATTTGCGATGTCCTGATTACATGCGTGCGGATACCTACCGCTACATCGTGCGATACACTCATGCAGAGACATGTCAACGTAAATGCACCTTCGCCCCACATGAACGTTTCACGTGTAATATGTCTATACATGGAGCCAACCTGTACACCTTCCTATGCATCGGAATCATCTCGCTGCACTAGTTTAGTCGTCAAACTTGTCCGGATCGGTTTGGAAGATCGCAACATGAGTATACAATCAGGGACATTGTTGCAATCTGTCGCTCAGGCACTGCACCATCGTGATGCCCTGCGCGCAAAGTCGATACAAGGGTCAAATCCTCTCTGCTCGTCAGATATCCATTGTAGAACCGGCTTCTACGCAATGTGAACCGTCCCGAGGAAGCTTTTAGCATAGTCCTAGAATAAATACGGATGCGTGGTTCCGTTCATGCCACGGCGTGTTGCTGCTTCCGTCTGTACTATCTGACAACTCCTACTGTCATGACTTCTTCCTCTGTCTCCAGTGGACCTTCCGCCGGGAACACGGATTCGACGTTCGAGTATATCGACTGGTACGTGCTTATTTTCTACTAGACTTAGTATACTTCTCAGTTCACCGCGGTTCGTGGTCCCCTCTAGGCGGGGATGTTCGTTGTCAGACGTTATCATTGCTGACCGCTGTAAGTCATGAGCGTACTATGAGCCTCTAGCCCTCGAACTGATCACATGGTAAGACCGAGTTGATGCTTGTATCAATGTGGGCGAATGCGGCGCTGCCCTTCGCACTGAAGATCAACGAACGGGGAGAGCCACGGTCGTGAAAATCAGTCACGATGGGTCGGATCGTTGTCGAAAACGGATGGATACGGAGCTACAGATGTATCGGAGGCTTAGTAGACAAGGCGGCCAGGCCATGAGGTACTGCTTGCGGTCACGTGTCTTCATCTATTGTGCTGATATCCTTGGATGTACTAGGCTGTTCGCACGCGTACTTGACAGCGGACAGCACCATTCGCTGCGTTATCTAGTATTGGAACCCGGGGACTTTAATCTCGACTACGTCATCTCTATGCAAGATCTGTACCCCTTCTCTAGGCGTCATCTGCGAGAGATTGCTACTCAGCTGATACAGGCAGTTCAATGTAAGAGAAGTCCGCTGAACGTGCATCCACTACTGATTTCGTTGACGCCCTTTAGTCCTACACAGCGCGCTGATTGCACATACGGATCTTAGACCTTCTAACGTCATATTACGATCGAGCAGCACTGCCGTCACCAGGAGGCTAAGGCATGATGGCTTCTTTGTTACCAGGGTACGAGCTGTCTATTCAGAAAGCCAATCTTACTCACACGTATGTAGCGCGAATTATTAAGTGTGGAGATAATGGTCGTGGATCTCAGCCAGGCACAAATTGTGGCCACCTTTAATCGTGGATGTATCTCAGTCGACACTTATCGAGCACCTGAAGTGACGCTCGGTACGCTATCCTCTGAGTCCGCGTATATATCGTCTCATGCCTGCGGGGGTTTTGATAATCAGGGCTTGCCTGGAGTACGCCCGTGGACATATTTTCTATGGGTTGTATTCTTGCAGAGTTGTATGCCGGTCGACGCCTTTTTTCGGAAGCCCTGACAGGAATCGAGAGACTCGCTCTCTTGGAAAGAGTGTTAGGCCCGTTCCCGTACACAATTGTCAAACGAGGTGAAGAGGCTGTTCCAGGGACGTTCGTGCAGGGAACGCCAGCACGTGTCAAGTTTCCGACAGCCGATACACTTTCTGTGGAAGTTAGTCGTGTACTCGACGCAGCTCCGTTATCTGTGAGTATTATATGTTGTCTGTTGTTCACAGCAACGCGCTCTAATAATCGTGTTTCCTACAGGCTATTGTGTACGACAAAGAATACCTCGATCTGTGTCGCGGACTCATGGCCCTCGACCCGTCATGGCGAGAGGACGTGAACCGATTTTTAACTCACCCGTTCATTACTGCTGTGGACGACGATTTGGTATCTGTAGATCCCGATGTCTGATGTATAATGACTGTTTGAGATAAGCACTGTTGACATCGTACACGAAAATGGAGGGAGTGGTACATTAGATCGTGCCTGTGACAGTGACAGGTGCTCGGAAGTGTTACTCGAGTGCTTTCTAGCTGCATCCAGTCATCATGATAAATGCTACCGCCACACTTCTAAAGCATGTCATGCAGTGCAGGGGCGTCTCTCGCGTGATGTATACTGACTATATTTGTTGTCGTGCGCCTCGTCGCAACGGTACAGATACCAAGTGGAGGATATCTAGCGCGCTTTATTAAAAACGAATTGTATCGCGTCGTACGCGCTTTCGCAATCTTTCTTCTCAAACTCACCCGTCCAACTTCCGTTAATTTCACCCCCTTGCTCCCGTTCTACCTGCATACCCCTCCCAAATGAGCTCCGCTCGACGCCCACTGTTCGTTACCATTGTATGCTACTCGTGCCGTACTCATTCGTACTAGGCGGATTCCTCGCAGGAAGCCCCCTTCATTGCCTCCACCGCCCTCGTCCTCCCTCAACAGAAACAAGTTAGAATTACCAGCGGACATCCTGTGGATGGTTGTCTCTCTTTCGACCCCAAAGGATCTCGTAGCATTGGTGCGCGTGTCCAAGGTTATGCACGACATAGCAAGCCGACGTCTACACCGACACGTGCACGTGGATAGCCATACCGCGCTGCGCACCTTGGGCGGGTTACTGGACCGCCTTAGACCTGGGAAATCACACCACATCCGGTTCCCTCCGATTCATATCCTGGAAGCTCTCTACTACACGTCTTGTTTTCCAGAGGATGATATCCGCGTCTTTCCTCTTCTCATTGACGTTTTCGCCCACGCTGTACAGTTGCGATTTGTCGACCTGATGCTCGAAGAAGAATCATGCGACCTTTTTCGGATAGTGTTCGAACGACGCGGGCTGTCGAGACGGAGCGCTACACCATGTGCGGCCGCGTTACGCATGTCCGAGGACGACAATATGGGTACTACCCCCGTATATATGCTGCGCCTAGCTGTTCTTCGCATTGTGGGTACTCCGGCTCTCCTCCCCAACTTCCTCCGCTATGGAAGCATCCGTTCCTTGGACCTCAGTGGCGCATTCGGGAAGTCCGGTCTCGGCAAGGCTCTCGACGATATCGCAACCTCTGGATTGGGCCTGAGGCTTCGCGCGTTCATGTGTACGCAATTGGAGTCGCTTGATTCTATGCAACTCCTACGAGCTGTAACATACGCGATGCCCAATCTCACATATTTCGGAGCGTTCATTGGCTTTGTGGAAGAGGAACGAGTACCAGAGATGGACGTCCGGGTATGTTGCGCTGACGGACCTTTCAAGGCGATGTACGTATATGTTGCGCTAACTATTCTATCACAGAAATACATTCGCTTGTTGTCGTCGCAGCAGCACCTCCTTCCAAACCTAACAGTGCTCTCCATAGAGTGTATGCTTTGCAAGTGCAAGTCTTGGTCTCTCTACCCAGGAACAGATTCATGCATCAGTCTTGTGAAAGCAATATCCGATATTCATACCTCTCGCCCCGAGATACGACGCGTATTTTTGGATACCGTGATGTTCGAGGTACGCGCTAACGACGGCCAGTTCGGACTCGTCGGCGTAGAGTGCCACGCAGATCGGATGGAGGAACTGTGTGTCGGGTGTGTCCCCTGCGCAAGGTGGTACCCGCTAGTCGCAATCGTCGTATACGCGGCTCCTGATACACACCACAGACAGCTCACCTAAAGTCAAGTGAAGGCGAATACTGATCATAACGCTACCATAAATTTCGATGATTGAGGTGTGTCTTGATCTTAGAATCCACTCGCTTGACTGACGTGTAATGTTTCCTAGCTTCCTGTTATATATACGTCTCCTCACTGAGTCTTCGCTATTCTATTATTGTGTTTCCGGTGTTTGGGTTCTCTTATCTATGTATTTATGTGCATGCATCTTGCATGCCTTTATTTATTCAATGGCTCAATAATGTAGCACTACTGTGTGAGCCGCACGACTCGTCCCCCTGTCTCGAGCCGCCCACCACCTCTCGCGGCTGCTCGAGAGCGCTCGACGATTGCTCGACAACAGAGACGAGCAGCCAAATGAGCTCAGCTATTCCTTGGTTCGCCACGATCAGGCGGGCACATCATACAATACAAGTCATCACAAAAATATATTCGTGTACGTATAGATACATATAGACCATGGGGTGATCTTGCAGGCTACACTAGGGCGAAAGACCACAGCGCCGGAGTAAGGCAACCCTCCCCAACTTCATCCATGTCTCCTTCAATCCTGGCAGTACACCCCAGCTCTGCGCACTCTATGCCATACCACTAACCTAGCTAGAGCCCTGATCTCGCCGTACATTCGTCCGTACGGCTTGGGGTCACCGAGAGGGTACAAGCGGATGTAGGCGGCCGAGTGAAGAGCGGCACGGGGGTAGCGGGCGACGCGCGGGCGGATGGTGGTACATGAGTAGAGGGTGATGCGCAGGTGGAGATTAACTGGGCGCAGAGCGGTACTACACGCGGGCGGAGGAAAGTGTACGGGCGGAGAGCGGTCTCGGGCAGCACTGTATGTGAAGACGAGAAGATGTTCAAATTTGCGGCGCAGCACACGTGGTTGGATAGCACAGATCACAACCCACCAAGAGATAGACATTGTAGGCAGGACGAGAGGAGCCGTGGGACCTCTCAGTACCCTTGGGTGTTGCGAGAGGTATCCACAGAAGCGGCCAGTCTTGCCGTGACCGCTTTGCACAGAGCGTATGGGAAGTGACACGGCAAGATATGAGAAAGGGGGTATTGAGGGGAGAGGTGACATGGGGTGACTTACTAAAGATGACCCCCCACTATCCATATCCGCCGGTCTTGTAGGCGGTGTATTCTGTAAGCCTGCCGTGAGGGTAAGTTCCGTATCTAGGGAGTTAGCCTCAAGCTTGGAGATTGTTTTGTGGGTTGTCCCAAGATGTTGCCAGCTTCGAGGATCTTAGCCTTGAAACGAGCGCAAGAAGGCGAGAGAGAAGACCGAACACAGCTGAGCCTACGTGGCACGGAGAAAGCCTAGTTGCGGAAGCAGTCAGACTCCAGGAGAAACCAAGGCCAAGAGCAAGCTACTGACAGCCTAGAACCGAGCATTATAGGCCTTCTCGAGCGGTGGGAAGTCAGGTGTAGTAAAGTGGGGAGTACACAACGGGTCGCCGTCGTTGCCAGCAAAGCGGCGAAATTTGGCGCCTGCATTTAGGGCAGGTCGCGCGAGACTTGCCGATTCTGACTCAAGTGGCGTTTGGTAGAAGCTTGCATTCTATCTAACAGAACAACGTCGAATTGGCAGGTTTCAAGCGCCTTACGGTACAGGCAGCTTGTAAGGCAACGTTTGGATACAAAATCGACACTCGTCTCGAGCGGTCTCCGCTCGGCGGGCTCGAGTTGGCTCGCGCGTGCTCGAGAGCTGTACTGACGTCTCGCGCGCCTCGGGAGCGTCTGCAGGCGTCGCTCAAGCGAGCGCTTTTTCCTGATGTGTGCCACTGGCACCTGAGCGCTCATTCTAAAGTGTTCCGTATACAGAGTGCCTAATATGGTACTAACACGTACCCGGTGTTGTGTACCTTTGGCGTGACTTCCTTGATAATTTTCTAATGCAGCAGGCTCTTGCCACAGCTTGTATTTCATGCATGGGCTTGAAAGACTGAATATTCAATACATGAAATCTCAAACTAGTGGAAAGAGAGTGATCTGCTTACCAGTAGTTGCCCAATATAGTAAAGGGAACCTGTTTGTAGTCATATCTAACGTCAGTAAAAGGAATGGGGTTAGTATGTTATACAGGTGTTAATGTGAGATCTTGATGACCATAATGAGCAGTTCAGTGTTGCAGTCACGTGACTGAGGCTTGGACGTAACATTCTCTCCGTTTGTGACGTAATGTACCCATATATTCTTCTCACCCAACCGCCACCTACACTACCATGGATAACGTTCCTAGGGTAAGTGCTATGTAGATCTACCCCTAGTACCAATCTGAATACCTTGACCTCTAGATAGGATCTATTATCTACTTCTTAGAAGGAGGCAAGACCAACATTGGTCTTGTAAAAGAGATCCAGACTCTAGAGGTGCGTTTGTGGACTATAGACTACATCAGTACATTTTCAAACATAGCCCAGGGGTTACGCTACTGTTGTGTACAAGAACCTGGGGAGCCTTACAATCCCAATCGTTGTTTGAAACTGCCGTATGTATATGTACACATCACACATACTTGGTCTAACAGCGACATAGATTTTCGAGCGTGAATGTGGTCTCTAAGCCGGTTGAGTATGATTTCCCGTAATACTCTTCACTGTTATGGCACCACTTCTGGCACACAACTCTCCCTCATATACTGCATTCCACGTTCACTTAATATGAGGAGATACGATGCCATATAGAGTACGGCCTCTTGCACAATTCATGTATAGCAGGAAGTGCACCATTGGAGGTGTAATCACTATAGCATGACCCATTGATCGTGAACGCATCATCCCTGTATACCTGGATCCCCGAATCTTGCAGTTGATGTTTGCCGGAGCGCTCATGCATAATTGCTCTAATAGGAAATGCCCATATAGGTGCGGTGGTGTATTAGTCAGGTCATGAGACCTATATTTGAAACACAATTGGCAATTACGTGGCTCGCTTCTTCCAGTCCATTTCAAATTGGTACTTCATCGGTCTACTAATCACTGATCACTGACACACTACGCGGTGTGATTTTTCTAACCCAATTTCGATATCGCATTAATGACAAGCCAAAGATATATTCTTCCAAGAAGTTCTGCAAGCTCTTTTTATGAAGGATGGATCCCTTGAAGCTCTCCATTTTATGGTAGCTGTCAACTATCACACCCCCGAATGCTGATATCGTATAGAAAGAAGGGTGATGAAAGCATATGTCTATTTTTGGAGAGAGGGTGACACACCGTATCAGCGATGATAGATTGATGTGAGCTGTGTAGCAACAAATTCACACATATAGGGTACAGATTACGATCTCAAGAATCTCGATTGCCGATCAAATTTTTGGCTATACGTACTCACTACAAATTTGACTGATTGACCGGTGTCAGCACATCCTGCCGCCATAGACCCTACCTTCCTCTAGGCTTGCACAGTCCTTCACCTTTTTCTGTCATGACCACCACTTTTTATAGTAGTGCATCTATCCCCTGCTTTTCAAACCCATTCACGACAACATACCTACCTGTTTCTGTGATCCTCATGCGCCCAGGTATAGGATGGAATGGACCGAGGTACGCTCTTACTACACGTCCATCAGTCTCACTTTGCATGGGCCTACGCATTCTACTCCAAATGTCCTACCGCATCATGGATGAACGAGGGCAATCCTTGGTTGTTGTACACGATACAGGTGTTCGTGGTACTGTATTTGCGGTGGAGTCTTTCAGTGTTGATTGCGTTGAAGTCATTTTGTGTAATGATCTTGCTGGCTTCCCTTACGTCCATCTTGTCATCCCACTTAAGTCTGGATTTATTACATTACCATCTCCTGTTCAAACTGCATACCAGCTCCTTATTCCTTACCTCTATGGTACCTACTGGAGAGATGAGAATGTTAGGCCGGAGGTGGCTGTAATCGCCAAGACTCTACCGTATGTGTCTCTTAATATATTTGATGCTTAATTGTTGACAATCCATCCACTAGAAATAGCGATCTGCTCCATGGACACCCTCGCTTGGCTCAGCCTCTATGCTTGGCTGGATCGCACGTCAGACGAACTGAACCCAGTAGTGGGGCTGGTACCTCGGTGCCTGTCATTTATGCTACTGGTGGCAAGCCCGACAACAACACCCACACCATATCCAAGTTAGTGCATTTTAGACAAGTTAACTGTGCTTCTTCTCACTCACCAGATGACTACAATGTAGACAGATGCCGTCTCGTCCAAGGAGCCTGTAAAAACGTAGTTGGTGGTACCTCATAGTACGCCCTCTTCTCTAGAAACTCTCACATGTGGGTTAGCACTAACTAGAGCGCACTAGTTCTGTTTGTTCCCGGTCTTCTAGACAATGGATTACGCCTCTTGAATGGAACGTCACTAGAAATGGTATCTGGGACATGGTCTTCAGCGTATAGCAATACATATCCACCCTCTGAGATGTGCACGATGCCATGCATCCCTGCTTTAAGAAGGAGCGTGATGATGTGTTTCCAACCCGGATGGGTCAACAAAGTGCGAAGGTGCACGGAGCGAGTCCACCGAGCGTACGTGAAGGGGAGGAGAGCAGCGGAGAGAAGTAGAGAGGACAGGGAAACTCAAGAGTGGGTTGTCGGGTACGCGCACAGGAGTAGAATACGATGTTGGTAAGGCGAAGTCGAGTGAAGCGTGACTGAAGCGAAGGCATGCGAGCGCACGCAAGAGACGAAAATCGAGGGAGCACGAAAGCTGAGATTGTAGGGCGTAGACTCCTGACCTAAATACATGCAAGCACGCGAGAGTTGGAGTACGGCAGAATAGAAGAAAGTATGCGAAACATAAGAAAATAGAGAGAGGGAATGGATCGGGCACATAGGAGGGGCGAGAGGAAGGAGGATCGACGCGGCGAGGACGAGTGCGGGGGTGGCTGTGCCGAGGAGTCGGGTACGTGAGTAGGGCTCGCGGGGCTACTACGGGACGAGAGCATATCGTAAAATAACGTAGAAGACACTGTAAGTAGTATGGAGCACATAGAAATAACAATATACGTAGCGGGGACACGAGAAGAGAGGGCGCGAGCGAGGACAACATCCGAGCGAGCTCGTCGGCCGAGACTCACGGAGACCCGAGGTGGCGTGCGCCGGAGGCCGTATTAAGGGTCGCGTCGGGACGTCTTGAGTGCGGGTCGACTGCGCGCCCCGTCGCGCAGCATCGGGAGTCGGTCGTGTCGTAATCTGGACTCGTTTTGAGGTATTTGCAATCGTCCGCGGAGGCCGCTGAGGTCGTGGAGGGTCGGCGCGGAGAATGGGTCGCGTAGGGGTTGGCTCGGAGATCGTAGTCACGGTCGCGGGCTCGTCGGTGGTGGTGATGGCAAGGTTGTGGTCGCGGTCCGGATCGCGGGTCGAGAGTCGCGGTCACGTCGCGGTCACATGTTGAGGTCGCGGGTCGCGGGTCGCATCGCATCGCGGTGTGGTGTCTGCATGGGGTGGCGGTGCACCATGCACATCAGTGAGCAATCGTATTGACCATTCGGCTTCGTGGGTGGGCTCGGACAGCTGCTACAAGCCGACAATGCATAGCAATCTAGAGTAGGAGACGATGTGAGTAAAATACAACACAATAGTAATGTTATACGTGAGAAGGGAGAGTTTGCCCAAGCTGGTCAGTACAACCTCCCGTGGCGGTCGGAGATTGCACGCGCCGGAGGTCATTACTAAGCATCGTGAAAGGTACTGGATACTCTGCCGCGAGCTTACCTTGGCTTGTTTCGATGTATTTGCGAGCGGCTGCAAGCAGATGGTGCGGAAATCAAACTGCTCCGTTTTACTTGGGATCGGAGTCGTGGTTGTGTGCGCGTTAAGGTCGCGTTTGCACATATCGGGTAGCAGGACGCGGAAAACGCGGTCACGTGCCGAAATTACGCTCGCGTCGGTGCGCGCTGCATCCCCGCGCACATCAGTAAGGGAGAAGTCGTTCCTCCCCATATATAATGCTGTGAACGTCCACGCACCCTTCTTTCAACTTTCTGCTCCGCCGTATCAAAGCATTGTGATATAAACCTGAACACTGACAACTCAAAGGGAGTCACGTTCGCATCAATGAGCGGACAGAGGTAAGAAGTGCACGAACCTCGCAGTCATGATTGCGTCGCGAACATCTATTCAAGTGAGTACACACATGCGAAGAGACGATACCCATCTGTCCGGCCGAATTCGCGTAACCGAGGCAAAGGCATCAGCTTCGCTCGCGTCGTGGCCTCGATCACGTGAAACTCTCTAGAACACCACGATACTGCATGCAACGGCGTGAAGCAGCCCATTCAGCACGCTGACGTTGTCGAACCACCCCATGAGTATATAACGTAGTGTAACACTAGCTCCGGCTGGACGTGCTCAGGCTCAAGGGACGACAGGCAAGATCCGAGATCCGAGCCGAGAGTGGGCACTGGAAAAGAGCTCTAGGAAGCGCATCCTCACGAAGACTGCTTACGAACGATGAACTGATCAAAGACGCTGCAGTAGCAAGTCCAACAAAATGGTCTTCGATGCTAACGAGCCAAATAGAGACGCGCTTCTCGTGCTTGTGGTGTGTAGCTCGCACAGGATCTACGTGTTCAGCCGGCTCGATCCCAATGAAACACCTGATCCGTTACGAATGACAACTTTACACGTCTCGCCGCGCGGTCGCACTCAGATTGCATGGACGTCAGCTACAACCGCGTAATCTCGATGTGGTAATTATTCTGTTAGGCTACACTCCTCGTCGAGCCGTAAGTACTGGGGAACGGACGAAACAAACCCATCAATGACGCGTAACCCCTCCGTCGTGAAGTTATCTACGAAGAGGAGTGCTTGCAAAGTTCGCTCAACCTCGCAAACGAAATACGCTAACCGATTCGCGTGCGATATGATACTTACGTCGACTCGAGCAAAGAGCCGCAGCCCAGAACGTCCTCCTATCTGGCGCTCCTCGATACGTATAAGTCCACGCAACGACGCAAGAACGAAGTCCTCCAACTCCGTTGTGCCTCCAAGGCGCATGCCAGCGTAAGTGTCGCCCTTTTGACCGACCGAGATTTCGGCGTCCCCGTACCGCACGTCGCTGCATATATTACTAGAGACGTATGTCAGCGTTACCGAGACCGATGAAATGAAACCGTACCTCCATGTGTCGAGCGTAAACATGTCATCGACGCTATCAACGCTCAGCGACTCCCCTTCGGGGACGGTCTTCACTATGAAGACAACGTTCCCACCGACGACGTAACACCGAAACTCGCCCACGCGGTGGTCCGAAAGCGCGGGAACGGATGTCTGGACGAACCAGCCATCGTCATGCTCTGGACAGCCATCACGTAAGTCTTCCCATGAGGGGGGATACCCTTCAGATGTCGGCGTCCAAACGCACTCCGAGTTGGCGCTATATGACCGTTTGAAAACCATAGGTGCAAAGGTAGTAGGATCGTCCCTCTGGTGAAGACGGCGAGTCTCTGGCCGTGGAGTGCGTGTGTCTCGTGCAGCAACACGATCTAGGTTCTCAATCAACGACGGCTTGTCCCCGTAGTATTGCATCTCTTGCATGCGCGGCCATACGGAAACATGCCGTTCCAGAAGCATGATCCTGGAAAGGTACTGCATGTGGTTTTCTGACGAGAGTCGAAACTCCTTGCGCCTAATGTCTACGTCAGAGTAGTTCAAACTGCTATCACGCGAGTCCGTACCACATATCGTAAGTTAGATCCACGCCCCCTATAACCATATCGCTGGAAACAAGGAGCGACCATTCTGGACTTCCCGAAAGATGACCGGAGGTGACCGCATCAAAAAACGCATCGTATAGCATCACAGAGACCTGAAATCGAGGGCGTGTAGACCGACGCATGTGGACGGGGACGAGCAACTGCATGTATTCCGTTAGCAGTGTGACGATCCTGCCCTGCAATCGAACAATACATGCTCACCCATTCCCACAACACAACGGTCACATTCGCCGCAGCGGCATGTTCTTCGAGTGCCTGGGATGGTACGAGGAATATGTGAGACCCGCAGCGCTCCTTGAACCACGTGTATTCTTCCCGGCTCATGACTGCAGTAGTCCACCATCCTTGACGCGTAGACGACGGAAGGCTGTGGTAGGTGTCTGGGTCGTACGCGCGCTCGCATAATATAGGGTCGGGAACAAAGACCACGAATGGGATGCGCGTTAGGGAAGGTTTCGCCTCCGCTGTACTTGCTGTGCTACTTGTGGGTACGTCTTGCACTTCTATCTCTTCCGCTGTCGTGCCGAACATATCTACCAAATCGAGGACGCCGTTAACGGGGAATTCCAGGACATAAGTAACAAAGATTCTACTTGCTAGTAAGACTTCCACAAGACGTCGTGACGGCCCGAAACTGAGACACGCGGCAATGCGAACCGAGTCGGGAAAGTATGCGTTGGAACCAAGACTAACATATGAGATAATCAGATAACACTACGCATGCGCAGCCCGCTACCACGTGCTGTCGCTCAGTCCCGGTCCGCATGCCGTTGCTGCTCAGGCGCCGGCGTGTCGCAAAGAGCGGCAGCTAAGATTGCTCGGAGAATGAATTACCGCTTCCAGTGCGAGGACGCAACGATACTCTCACCTTGCATGAACAGAACCGTGTTTCTATGCCAAGATAGCACGTTACTAGTCACTAACGCTTCGTGAGACGTGGCTGTCTGTAGCCCGTAACCAGCATCAGGCCAAAACTGGTCAGCCGCACTATCTTGCTCTGGCGACGCTACCCTCAAACGTATTAGCGAGATATCCACAGAACATGACACTACGTACGAACCCAGCTGAGCCGTCTTCGCTAACGCAGACTCTCGCTGGCGGACCTGTCGTGGGCTGTGTCCTTCGTGCGACCGTTTTCGCTTCCGTGCCGATGCGCGGCGTCCATCTAGTTGAGTGAGAAACGAAACGAAATCTCCGGTCTGAGACACGTACCGATATAGCAACTACCGTAATCGAGCACCGAACCTTCCAGAACGTTTGCTGACGTGGCTTCACGAGCGCGCGTTCCCCGGACCGGAGAACGCCCTCGTGGCATCGTACCCACATTTCTCGACTCCATTCTGAGCGGAAATGGATGGCAAGGGCCAACCGAGCGGTGAGCAACAGCCACCTTCCAAAATGTGCTGGTCACGCGATCGACAGACGCCCCCCGGCACGTTGGCCCCGAGGTGACAGCGAACCGCACGGACGCCCGCACGAGTCGCGTGAAACGGAAGAGCGGAGATTCCGCCCTGCTTGGCCACATTCACGACAGCATACCGGAGGCCAATTCGAGTGCGTATCGCTCGCCGTCTGCGATTATATTACAAGCCACGTCCGAGGCACATCTACTCTGGACTGTGTGTATTAACGATTATGAATGTGTTGCAGATGCTGCGACGCTTGACTGCGTTAGCGTTCATAGCTGGCAGCCACGCAATGTTAGAATATTGGTGTCTCAAAGGAGAAAGTCCGTACCCGTGGTGGTCGGTTTATACCGGCAGCAGTAAACCTAGTTCTGTCGCGCACCGTGTTCCGCGTTACAGTCACTGCCCTTATCACCTCTGTCTTCTGGTCCACAGCCTGCAAGTGTCCTCTCTCTCCCACCGCTGCCACGGCTCGTTTCCGCTGTCGCTATAGAGGCTTGCGGCATACTTGTAGAGCAAGCGCCTGGGGGGTGGACTGCACAAGGGAAAATGTCGGTGGCCCAGGACCGCTCAAACTCATATAAGGTGAGCTGTTCTCCTTCGGTGTATACGACGACGCGTACGCCAGGTCGCTGGCTCCATGCAAGACTGACCAGATTCAAGGTTGTTGGAGTGATGAATGTAGGCAGCTGTAACCGCCATGAGAGCCGGTGTAACCATGGCCAGTCGCTCAACCGAATGTTCGTCCAACTCCTACGTGCACAGAGGATAAATGACGTAAGTGCTGTGCTGGTCCCTAGGCCCGTGATGTCGAATACGACCCAGTCTTCATCAAATCCGCAGATTCTAGTGACCTTGCCTAAGATGCCATGGTCTTCACCGTTATTGGTTGGCATGGGGATAAGCAAGCAGATGTCTAACCCTACAGCGATGTGGGTCTCCGGACGATGTGTTATGATCCAAAAGGTAGGACATTTCATATCCCCGTGGCCAAAAGGAGATGCGCTGACGACAGATGTCCTTGGTGAGATACTCGGATTCATCATGTGCTGTAAATGGAAGGTGGAAAGGTGGGTGTACGGAAAGAGAGGAGTGAACTGGCAGAGGTTCCGCTGCACGGTACGCCCAATAATAGTGACTTCATTCCTCAATGATTAATCCAGTCCTGTAGAAGAGAAATAGAAGACTAGGACTCACATCAAGGTCAGAGACAAGCCATGCAGGAATCGCTTAAGCATTCCTGCCGGCGTAACCAGCCCAGAGGCTTGACTGCAAATAGGTTAATTAAAGTGACGTCATAGGACCTTATGATGTTCACTAGACAAAGCAGACTATAACTTTTCTGTCTGTGTCTCTATCCACGCTAGTAACTCTGTTCTGAATAGAGTGCTCAGCAATTAAGGTGTAGTCTCTACAACGTACTACATTGTAGAACCTAGACAAACTGTAAACATGATCGGCCATTGCCTAGGTGATTGTGAGGGAAAGAACATTGTGATAGCCGTGCTTACGAAAGGTGCCTCGTTACGTTAGCAGACTCATATATAAACCCTTCCTGTTGGCTCACGAATTGACTTCATTCACCCATCATAGTAGCTGTCAAGAGTCGCGCTTATGATACACTATCCGGTGAGTGGAGTGATTTGTTTATGCGCCGGTCACTCACTCTTGTAGATTGGCACACATGCGTGGTTCCTTGCTGATGGACAGACACATGAAGGCATTGTTAAACATACGGAGAATCGGGAGGTGAGATTACACGTAATTCGAGTCTGGGATTGAACTCACATGATTACATGATCTAGGAACTGGAGTATGTCACGCTAGAGCTTGTAAAAGAGTCGGCGCAACGTCTGAAGCAGGAGTCTATCCAGTTACCGTACGTGCATGACTGTCCATGATGCAAGCGATCACTTTTTAACGCACCTATAGCATTGTGTCGGTCAACTATAAGATGTGCTGTGCCGGCATCAACCGTCCCTGCGGAGGGTGACGAGGCCTCGACACTCGTACTCATGCTTCTGAGAAGCTCAGCGCAGCCGGCATCGGGTTTCCCATAGCCGGAAGTCATCCACGACGTGAATGTGTCCGTCCTAAGTACCGCGTTAGTCTCGCAGCAGTGTAATGAATGTAATTTAATAAGTCGCGAATCTCGCGCGCGAGGAGAAGTAAGCATGTCACGCCGTGATCGATCGTGACTCACCGTAGCGGGCCGTGACGATCTAGAGCGGGCAGAGGGACGACGACCAACGTCTAAGGAGGCCTGTAGTGCATGCCTAAGAGCCGTGTCTCGAGCCGCTAGAGGAGCCGTTCCTGCTTGCGATAACACCGCCAAGTGCAATGAAATTCTCAACGAATGGGGTTTACGACGACCAATGTCACAGTCGCGCCGGTTCACGCTCCAACGGTAAGTAAGTACTGGCGCAGAGACGAGCAGGCGCTCGTCCGGCTCGTCCGCGCCGAAACGCGCGGCGATGCTCCGTTTTCCGTGTGCAATTTGCAAGTGCTGTGACTCAAGTCAGCCTCTGCCAGGAACAGGGCTGGGCTGCGGATTAACTGTTATGGCCACCCAATAGACACGACTTCAGCCACTGATCGGGGACACCCATATCGGTATCGGCGAGTTACATTTGGATCCATGCGTCTACGTGGACGGGCTCCGCGCGAGTTGAAGCCTGCGACCCGGTTCGACATATCGAGCAGGCACGTATCAGCGCCGCTCAACCGCGACGCGGCTTAGCTACGCGAACGCGTTCTCTCGTCCAGGCTATGGTACATGTTTGCTCAATGTAAGATCTACAGACGCATCTGCTCGTATTCTGAATCTGCAAACGTCCCTTGATCATGCACCGGGCGCGTCTACCTGCTGACGTGGCGACCGGCGATAAGGATTGGAAGCGTCGATTCGTGATCAATGAGTCCTTGTCAATATCACCTCCCCTCGGCATTGTTCGGTCGCGTGTCCCCTTCACACGCAGCTTGGTTTGAGCGTGTCCAGGGCTGCCCGGAGGGCGATACTTATTGGGACAGCGTTAGCGCAATTACCGAATGTGTCCACTCTGATGCTCGCCGACATCTCTCTGTCTTCCACGGGCAGCCCGTGCAATCCTCTTCTCCGCAGCATGGACGTACTTGGGCTTAGCGTGTGTGCGACTACCAGCGGCACGTTTGAGCCAATCTACCACCTCCTTGGCCTGTTCAAGGACATCGAACGATTGATTGTAGCGGAGCTTAGGCTCTCATGGGACCCATCTCAGGCTATGGCTCACCCAGCTCTTATCGAGCCTTTACAGTCTGTCCTGCAAGTACGCCAGCTCCAAGTTGCCCCGATCACGAACGATACGGGCTATCTCGGGATCCTGCACCTCTTCCGGACCGCACAGACGCCCTGGCCACTCACGTTTCTCGAATGTGACATCCAGGATATGTTCAATCATGAAGACATGTTCAGGGCACGGTTAACGCCTGCTATTCCAGACTGGTTACCCTTGCCATCGGTTGTGTCCGCCACGTCCTTCATGGAGATGCCTCCGAGTGGAGTGAGTATCCGTATGGTTCGACTTTCAGGTTGAATGTAACTGACCGAAATGATGAAGCGTTCTCACCTCGTGGAGGGCTGGTCCCGAGTCTGGACCGGTGCACCTCTCTCAAGACTATTTGCATATCGTTTTCTGTGCTATGCGATTCGGACAACGTTTTTAACACCGAAGAGCGCCATGCCATCATGTTCCGTGACCGAGTCACACAATGGTATCCACAGCTGCTCGACGGCATGGCCAGCATCCTACGACGTGCACCACAAAGCTTGGAAGTGGTTGTTGTTAACTTCATCGTCAGCCCATTAAATTCTTTGGATGATGATGTCGTGGACAGCGCGCTTCATCCCCTAAGGAAGGTGTCAGAGCCATGGGCACGTCTCGATGACGCGCTCGTACTATTGCCTTCCCAGGCGGACGTAGTATGCTCAGTTACCTATATGGTTCAAGACGTCATCCCAAGGGATGGGGCTTCCATAGCGGCCACAACCCTGGATCTTGAACCACCACAAGTGCCCGCAAGGGGAGATGACAAGATCGTGACAATGCTGAAGCAAAAACTTCCACAGATGCTCCAGACAGAGCGTCTGCATTTCCTGTGAGCATTGACTACATTTCGGCCAGCTGGTTCAAGATCTAACCGCGTCGTGCCACCAGGGAATTTCACTGTCCGAACCTAGATCTCTGAATGCACAGGCCCAGATTAACTACGTACATTACTACCTCACTCATTTCATAATGTTACCACCACTCACCCAACTGCATCACGAACTCAGATTTCGAGAGCTTCGTGTCGTTATCTCAGCTATTCGCGCCATGCGACTCACCTCACTGCGATTTCTTGACCGGGAGGGGCCGAAGCACGCGCCTTGTCGCAGTCCAGGCCCCTTTGGTTTCAGCATTCCCCTACGCAGCAAACCTCGACAATACATGTATCTTTTACTTCGCTCGCTTCCCAATCTGTACTATCTCCTATCCTTGCTGGTTCGGTGGTTCCCCAGCTCGATGAGCCTGAGGAACCTCTCTCTGCGGAGTTCCCCACGTCAAGCCCCCTACCCGGCTGTGTCGTCAGTGACTCCTCCTGGCTGGGTCCATCGCGCGCGTCAAAGCCCTCCCCATCGTCCGCGCCTAGCGTGAGGTCTCCACCGGTAGTCGTCGTAGGATGGACGGCACCAAGGGAGCCAACGACACGAGCGAACACGAGTGAGTCGGTGCCGTCCCACGTTCCGGGGACCGGGAGCGATCCGCCGAAACCGCCCGCAGACTTCTGCTGATGCACGGCCTGAAGGTCGAGGAGGAGACGCGAGACCAGAACGGAGGTCAGGCTGCGTGCGACGTCGCATATGGGAAATCTTGGTTAGGAGTAACTGGTGAGAGGAATAGAGAACCGCGTACGGGTTCGTGTAGATGGAGACATAGCTGAGGCCACTGAGGGGCTGCGTGAACTAAGCAAGTCATACAGTAAGCGATATGACTTCAAGTACAAACTCGAAGTGGGGATTCTCACCGACAGCTGCGTAAGGATCATATGGAGGGTATTGAGTGCAAGGAGGAAGCTAGATAGCAATGCTCATTCAGGCAGTAGTTCGTCCAGATCATATGGCTGACGTACGCGAAATACAATGTTCCTAAGAACTGAGTGAGTGATACGAAGACGGACGTATGTCTCACATCCACTTACCATTATGCAAGAGAACCTGCGCAAGCGTTCCTCGCGAGAGACCCGCGAGCGCGGAATGGTCGCTGCCCCTCAACGTGTACCACGTCACCGCAATGAGGATCGTGTCTGCGAGTATTGAGGCAGTGCGCGATACGATGGAAACTGTACGGCCGTCTCAACGAGAAGCACTCTTACTGCAATATATAGGCGAAGGATACGTACACCTACGTTGTGATTAGCGATAAGTAGGCGGAGAATGGTAGAGACTTGGAATACCTCTGCTGGAGCACAAGCGGCATGTCGTCCGTTATAGCACATCCGAACGGCGGGATGTTGACGCCTGTGACGTTAAAGTGAAAGTACACCTACCGGCCTTCATCAGGGACTACACAACAACAGGTGGAAGAGAGTACTGACCAGATTGATGCTGAACGGTACCATACACAGCAGGAACACGAGCACCGCAAGTGGGCGATTCCGAGTGAGCGCGTGGATACGCACACCGGAGAAAGCTGCGGCGAAGTTCATCGAGAATCAGTACGGTGCTCCTGCATCGTTACCATTCATCGTCGTACTGGCTAACACCACGTCTTGGATGTTTCCTAGGCCTTGGACGGCCTTCCCGAACGTTGCACAGCTGGATTATCAGAAGTGAGCACATTCCGTGTCGTTCACAGACTCTCCAGCCATGTACCTCTGGAGACGATGAGCAAACAGCGTGCATCGGCGAAGCGAAACGAGGCGTACCGAATCAGAAAACTGGACGAAACAACTACTCGTCTCCATGAAGACGAAGAAGAGGTTCGAGTATCTGTTGATTATGAATAGGGCGGTGGCTCCGCTGAAATGTCCGCGCCAGAAGAGCTCGATTTCTTTTACGAGCGTGATGATGTATTCGTATCCTACAAACGCTACGAGCATAGGCGTATGTTAGTGCTTTGCTTGGAGAGCAAGAGCTTGTAAGACTCACTCCCCAAGATAAGTCCACAATAGCTGCTGACGGCGCTGCGTCGATTGTTAGATAGTGTATTCAGTGGTGTTATGGGATGCAGCACTTACATGCTAGTGAAGTCGTCGATAAGCTCCTGAACGTCTATTTGCGAAGACATCGGAGTATAGACTCGAGTCGCGTCGAAAGAAGTCGGGGACTGACTCGGAAGCGTACCCCCCTTCGACATTTATACGGCCTCCGAGTTGTTGCATATCGCGTACGACCTTGCACTTCCGCATCCTATGCGCCGGCTCCGACATCGCCAAGGATCGCCTAATTCTAGCTCATCTGTCAGCCCCAAACGACTTCTCCTCAGCGACATAGCGTCTCCCGGCGAAGGAGGCCGATGAGCACTCACATCGGTGTTGGAATGCGCGCTCGCCTGGAAGGGCATAATCGCGCGAAGCCTGCGGCGCGGGACCTCGAGCTCCAGCCAAATCCGAGCGCGCGATATCAAACCTGGCCAAATGGGAGCGGGAAGGCCGATAAGCCACCCCCGCGTGAGAGCGAACTCGAGGTCTGCAATTCATAGAATGAGTCGCTCGAACGCAGTTAGCGCATCGACGCAAATTGGTCGGAGGACCCGGTGCATCGCTACGAGGGACGCGTCGGGAGAGATGGCAGAGGCGTCCCGTGGCGGTGCGAATTGGTCGATTGGCTTTGTGGCGATGGAGATCGCCGTGTTCTTGGTGTGTATGGAGGACTGCGCACGCGGCGAGTCGTGGCCTTGCGTTGCCGTTCGTAAATAGGCTATCCTGTTCAAATGCATTGAGGTCTGACACCGCCGTCAGTAAGGAATGGCCACGCGGGATTTCAAAGGGCCACTCACCGCGGTCCGCAAATTGTACGAGAAGCTGGAGACGATCTAACCACACCCATCAGAGCACACAGCATTGCTGGGTCTCACACGACTCCGGGCGAGACCGCGCGAGGATCCGCAGTGCAGTTCACGATGCATCATGGTTTAGCATGTTCCTCAGGCACCGTACAGTCACCACTCGTGGCACGCGCGTGTCAATCGCTCGACCCAGCTCGACCCTCGCAGCGTTTCCCAGCCCGACTCAAACCTGACCCTCTGCACCCGCCTCCTTCTCCTTGCCCTTCTCCTTCTCCTTACCCTTCTCCGCACCGCCACCAAAGCCCATCATCTTCCCAAGCGTACCGAACAGTCCTGCATTCTTCTTCGGCTCCTCCAGGACGTCGAGCCCACACACGCCCACCACGATCTCCTTCCCCCCGCTCCGCACCAGCACGCGGTCGCCCGCCTCGTCCGTGCCCATCCAGTTCCTCTCCCCCAGCGCGCCCTTCGTCGCCTTCGCCCCCTTCGCTCCTTTCGTGCACTTCTTCCCTTTCCCGTTCGCCTCTGTTGAGGATGGTATGGACACAGGGGAAGAGGCAGAGGAAAGGGCGGGACGCAGCCCGGAGGAGCAGAGGAAGACGGCTTCGCGATCGGTTGCTCGGATCGCCCGGGCGCGCGCAGCGAATGCAGGGAGAAAATGGAGCGTCTTGGTAGGGTCCCGTGTTTGGAAGACAAGAGGACCGTCGAACGTTGGGGGTAGGAAGAGCACGATCTTGCCTAAGCGCGGCGTCTCCGTCAGAGAATGTGCGAAAGGAGGAGAGGGAGTGGGAGAGAAAGTAGGACGTACCGGATGAGGTCTCGACAACTAGGTCGAGGCTGCGTGCGGGTTGTTGGATCTCGTGCTGCGTTCGGTGAGGCATGGCGTCAGACCCACAGTGTCGCCGGAACGCAGGTTAAACGATACTCACAAAGTGCACCTCTATCAATCCACTCTTCGTCTCTACCACCACGCGCGCGGGCACTTTCCCCGTACCGCTCGCCGCCGCCGCTGCCTTCGTTGCAGACTCGGCCGGTGCTATGCGCTTCATCGCAAGCACGGCAAGATTGAGGTGAACAGGCGCCTCGCGCGTGCGGAATGACGCGTGCAGGGTCGCTGCAGCTGCCTTTGCCTTCTTTGTGGCCCCCGCAGGCTTGCCCCACACCGCCTCGCGCTGCTTCCGGAGCGCCTTCGGCATCACTAGATCTGGCGTAGGTAAGAGCGGGTCGATGATATACGTTCCTGGAGGATGCATACAATGTATCAGCTGTCTGCAGTTTTGCACAACCATGGAGAGAGGAGGCGTAATAGAAGATGAAGGGAGGGTATATGCGCATCGTAGAATGGAAACGCACCCTTCATGGCCTCACTCTTCGAGAATACTTGATGATGATTCACTGTATGCGCGGTCTTGAAGCTCAGCAGCGCAGGCGACAGCGCAGCAGGCGTCCCCGTCTGCGGCGCGTGGGTCTTGTCATAGTGCGCAGAGGGCACGCTTGGCGTTGACACTGCACGCGGAAATGGGACAGACGCAGAACCACGTGGGAGAGTAGTCGGTGTAGGACGCGCGGGGTTAGTTGGTGTAGAGCGAGCGCGGCGGGTTGGCTCCTGCAGGGGTGTGGGCCGAGAAGCAGGTGTGGGGCGAGGAGCGGGAGTAGACCTGGCTGGCAAGGGCGGTGGAATGGGCGCCGCTAGACGGTGATTGCTAGGTCCTGCGATCGGAGCTGCAGGTTCGAGAGAGTAGGGAGGTGGGGGTTGGTCTTGATCAAATGTTCGCTTTCGTGTCCGTCAATATTTCTGAGAGGGTGAACGAGAGACAGCGGACGTACTAGAGTAGCCGTATTCCTGCGACTTCCACCCCTATCCTTCTCCGGAAGAGGCGGAGGTTTCGTATCGGGGAACATATCGGGGTTTGCGATAATCATGCAGAGTATCAAGGAAGGGCGTAAGACTGAACGAAACCCGGCTAACTTGGCTCCTGCTCACGCTGAGATAGTCGGAGGGCGTATAACGGGGGGCGACGTCGCTCGTTGGGAGTTTTGAAGGCCGCGACGGGCAAGATCAGTCAACGACTGCGGAGAATGAGCGCATGCTTGCGGCTCGCAGCCGATGTACCGCATCCGCCGCCGAGACTAGAGGGGTGGAGAACATGCGCCATGTCTAGGTCGGTGGCTTGATGGGAACCTCAGGAAGCATGACGCGAGTCGCGAGCAAACGAAGGGGCGGTATGCGCGTCGATTCTCGAATGAATTTGATGTTATATCGAAGTCGATAGGCATAGCGAACGCGTGCAAGGTAGCAGGCGGAAATGAGGACAAGGTCCGAGGAAGGGTACCGCGCAAGTTGTGCGGTGAGATGAGAGCGGAGGACAATCCAACGGAGTCCACCAAGAGTCCACGGCGGCGTCGCGCGACCGCGCCTCCGGCTTAGACGGGCCGCCCCGGCCCGCATCTCCGGTAAACTAGCTGCCGTTCGCCTCGGATCTCGTGTCCTTTGCTTCCCGTCCTCTACCTTCTGCTTGACCCTCCCTTTAACAATCCATTCACGCATCGCCAAAGACACATATTTTGCTCAATATGCCTCACAAACGCGCAAAGCGCTCCGTCCGCGAGAAGAACCGCGCCGAATCGTATGTGAGCCCTCAAATTTTCTCTCCGTGCACCACGTCCCTCACACCTGCTCTTTCCTCACCATCACAGCTCTAGTGACCTCGCCCCAGCCGCTGCAAAGAGAGCGATCGAGAACGAAGATATACCAAAGAGCGCTGCGCGCGTGCTCAACGCCGCACGGATCCAGCGCGAGTACGCAGAGAAGAAACGGAAAGCCACGGAGGACGATGCGGGCCCCTCTCAGAAGAAGCGCAAAAAGGGCGGAGGCGCGGAGATGGGCTCGAAGCCTAGCCAGCTACGGATCATGCCGGGAGAGTCGATGGCGCACTTCAACAGGTATGTTAGTGGCCTCTTCGTTTGGGGATGTCACTGGAGGCATATTCTGTGACGCAGGCGCGTCGAGGAGTCCATGCGCCATTCTGTGCGAGAGGCCATCCAAACATCCTCAGCGCGCATTCGACAAGTGAAGAAGGAAGAGATCGCGTTGGCCCAGGCGAAGAAAGATAGCTCATCCGTGCCCAACCCCCATCGCAAAGCCGCGCAACCTTCAGACTCTGAAGATGAGGAGGACGACTCGCCAACATCAAGGCATCGTGGTGCACGCGAAAAACCTAAGGACTTCGAGAAGATCTCGACGTCCGCTCCCAAACGGCTCAATGACATCGTCCAAGCTCCGCCAGAGATCAAGCAGCTCCCTCGTAAGGCCAAGAAACTCGCGGCGGAGGGAGGTCAGAAGGGTGAGGGGGCGAAGTCTCTTCGGGAGGGCGTTATGTCGATGGCACAGAAAGCAATGATGGACGAGGAGCGCGAGCGGGCTATCAGGCTGTATCGGGAGATGAAGAAAGGGAAGGGCTCGTAGTGATCGCGTGAGTGCGTCTGTTCTTGGTTCTTTGTGATCTGCCCCGCTCACGGCCATAGTAAGATCACGACGCGTTTCCATATCATTATCGCCAGTACCAACGCCTTTTCGTTGGATACGATTGTTACGATTGGTCGAAACGTGCACTATGTGCCAGAAACGTAGACACTCTCACAAATCAGAGTTCGCGCGACACGACGGTATCTCATCATCCAGACTACCAAAACTATCAAATGGTGATACACTGAAACTCGGCGTTGTGTACGTCGCGACGCCGAATGGACGAATGCGTCATACTCGTCTCTACTCAAAACTTCCGCCCGCTCGACTCTGAGGAGGCTAGACGTCATAGATGGAGAGGTTACCGAACGCGCGACGAAGTCTTACTGCGGAATCCAGCTGGTCGACCCATCAGAGATTCGAGAAGTCCAGCCGCAGTTACTCCAGACGTGCGCAAGCTTACACGTCGTACAACCTGTACAGGCTGCCACCCGCAACGAAAATTTCGCCGAGTACCAAGGCGTGTGGCGAGTCGGGAACGATTCGGTCGCAGGGCGCTTGGGCGTGTGGCGTAGTATTAAAGCCACCGTATTCATGAGTGCAGGAGGAGGCGATGACGCAAATAGCCGCAGGCCCGGGATCGGAAGCCTCTTTTCGACTGCTCAAGGCCAAGTTCCTCTACTCAGATTCCGACACCCGCTGCTAGCCTATAATTGCCGTGCAGCCTGAGCATTAGGGCGCGAGATCTAGATCTTTCCTGTCAACAACCTGTCCGAAATCTGGCTGGGGGGCGCAGGTAAGCCACGCACGGGGGATATAGGTGATCTATTTTGAAACCCCGGTGAAGGAGCCGATCATGATCATAGTAGGAACGTTGTACATCCCTCTTCCAATGACAGCCTCAGACACATTTTGACAGGTAAGCGTATACTTCACGGGCGCAGCCTCTCCACTCAATGGTGCTTGCTAGATCGCTTACGAACGATAAAGGTAGGCAACGAAAACTGCTGAGACGGGATGAAGCACCGCAACTCCCTCTGGCACCCTGCGATATCCACATCAACACTGGTAGTCGCTTCTTTCAGTCACCCTCCATTGGCCAAAAACTTGTGAACGTAACGCAGGGAACAGACGTTCTGGGTTTTTGCGACGTAGAGTCGAGCGGAGGAAGGTCCATGTCAATGAACCTCTTGAACCCTGCAGATTCTGCTTTGTACTGGCACGTAGGAAATCCAACTGGGAAACGCTGCGAACAGAAAACAGTACTGCCCCCTCCCCTCCCCGGTAATTGCCCCCGTCAACTCTGCGTGGGTCCTTAAAGTTCATTGGAAGTCTTGAACCTGATAGGCCAATGATAGGCCCCGTCTCACTTGGGTCTCCCGTGGTACCATGACGTTACTTTTTGCTTTAATACGTAGCAATCCCCGATACGGAGTCTGAGAGGCCTCCGACCGACGAAGGGATGTCGAACGCGGGACAGGTGGCTTCATCGAGATGCCGTTGGCAGGGTGTATAAGGTTCTAGGTAGACATATCAATTCACTCAGTGACAGAGACTGCGCGCTCAGATCGTTTTTGACAGGTGACGCCCGCCGGGCTCCCACGGCGGGATCGAGGATACGATGAGTGAGCGCAAGCGCAACCACCGTACACGCGGCGTATCAGCAAGATACTAGCAGCGTGAAACCTCCTCCCGATCGTAGAACTCCCGCGCTCGCAGTCCGTTCGGTAAAGTATAAGTAAAGAGTGAACATTATGGCTAAAGGATGATACCTCGGCGTATACTCCCTCCCAACGTTCCTCTCCCTTTACTCCTAAAAACTACACTCGCTTGGCCGGATCGAGGCGTCATGCCTGACTATAACCTCGCCAGTCTTGTCCTCGGGATCATCGGCCTCGCCACCCTCACTCCCTTCCTTGTGCATGGGATCGGTGCCTGCCTACCGCGCACTCAACTTGCGGAGCTCGAAAAAGTCGTCTCCGAGATTAGAGAGCTCGTTGACGATGTGGAAGAGGAAGGTGTAATGAAACACGTGTCTCTTCGATACTTCCGAGCCCGGATAACAAGGTATTAGTACAAATAGCTTCTATCAGAACCGGAGGGTCCTCAGAATATGGTTGCTTCAAACAGTCTCCGCGCAAGGGCCGTTCCACTCAGAGAGGCAACATACTGTGCTACCACAATATTCAAACAACTGGAAGGGCTTTTCAGCGGTCTCTCTTACGATCTACACAAGCTGCGCACCGAGTTCTTAGAGCTCCGAGCACAGATCTCGGTGAGTCATCTGCTTACTCCAGGTTTGTTGAAGAGGTTTTGTCTGAAGGACTATCATTGTAGATTACTGCTGCTGAGGATCGAAACAGCGGTCTTCCCACCGGGCGACGTCACCTCCCATACCGCCGTCGAGCCCCATAACAGCCTGCGATCCTAATAGTGAGTGATGGGTATCGATTAACACGGAAACTTGGGCTCTTACGGAATGGACTGCGCCTGCTCCCTTCAAATTCACCAACGTTGCCCACCTGTTTATCTTTTCTCATGGCAGTTGCTCACTCGATTGTTGTATCTGTTGCCGTCTCATGCTCCGTAGCTATGCCGCATAGTCCGTGTTCCCTCTCCTTCAGTGTATGATCAGCTTTCTCGTTGCTTTGATGTTTCCTTGTGATAGTTGTATCAACGCTGAACCGATCGACCTAATGTTAATCAAGCAAACTGTCCACAGCGTGCCGCGCAGCCCAACGTGAAACCTCAAAGATAATAATTCGCACCAAGCAGCCTGACATCAACGGCCTCGCCAAACCGCCGCATCGCTCCCTCCCGGCCCCATTCTATCTGATCATCGGCACCAAACAGTCCCAACGCCACCTTGCCCGTATGCGTGCTGATGACACAGTAGTCGTGCTGCGGTTGTTGCTGTGGCTGAGCAGGGACCTGTGCTCGGACGCCTGCGGATGTCGATGACGATGTGGACCCGTGGAAAACGACTACAACCTCGCGGACGGATTTGCGGAGAATTTTCACGCGCTGCGCAAGCTGAGGAAGGAATTGGAAGTTCTTCTTTGCGATGTCGCGCCCGGTGCGGACGATGATCGTCCCGGAGTACGTTTTCGGTACAAATACGACCACATTTCCTACAGTGGAGCGGGTCAGGAAAGGTGTGGCTGGACAGGGGCCTTGAGGACTCGCCTGTCCGCGTGCAAACGTCTAGGTTGATGCTCTGTCCTGGCTGGAGTTCAACCTGGACGGCGCCACGTAAGCGAACTCCGAAATCTAATACGCAGTGCTCGACGTACGATGTTCAAGGAGACATCCCCCTCCCTGCTTGACAGCGAAACAGGCGCAGGCGTTTTCACAGCAATTGGATGGGGAGATGGAGAATGACTGGCCGACGCGACAACCAAGAGATCCAAGGAGATATCGCCCTTTCTGGTTCGGGCTGCGGCGCAGAGGTTACGCCGCTGAACGTTCTTGACCATCCAGTCCCACAACCAGCCATCTGTGATACGAGAAGCCCCGCGGGCGCTTTCTAGCTCAGCGTCGTGTAATAGGCGTTCCTCTTTCACGACGTTTTTCCTCACGAACCGGTGTGTCGTAGCTGTCGTCGGGAGGAGCGGGTCGATGACGTACATGCCTACGAAGCGGCCACGAATGAGTGCTCTGGAGTCGAGAAACGTGGGCCGAGTCTGCATACCGCATATCGGACCCTTCTTCGAGTAGGTGAAGACTCCATTCATAGGTGGGAAGCGTTGCAAGATGGCCTGCACGTCGGTATGCCCCACTTGCGAGTACCTGAGAGCTCCCGGGGCAACTTGCGGTTGACGGAGCCATGGAGAGGAGGCGACGGCAGCGCGGGCTGCGGGCGCAGGCAGGTCGTACTCGTACGGCGCGCTTTCGAGAGGCAGCGGCGTGATCTTCGCTGTAGGAAGCTCTGTCACTCCGTCTGCAGATGTGGGCAGATGTACGCTCTCGCGGTAGCCAGGAGGGGCCTCAGCAGGGGCCATGACCTGGGTTGTGGAGAGTGAGCTAACGGTGATTAGAGCATGAGGGTTGGGAAATAGGGGGCGCACAATGGTAGGCTCGTCTGCATGTTTCTCGTCAAGGCTAGGAATAATGGAGACGGTGGTGTTGCGGTCTACCGACGCGATGATGTTTTCCATGAACGCAACGGACGACGGTATGCGAGAATAATCAGCGAAGGGGAGGACTACTGCTAATGATGATTGTAGACGACAGCCTACGCTCCTCTTCACACATCTGTGAAGCGCCTCTGGCTACAGCTTCCAATACTTCCTGAGATCGCGGAGAAGGTGAGGATAACGAACTTGATTGCGCGGAGAGGCCACCTACCTAAGGCCGCTGAACTGTGACGAACGAACCCGGGGTTCATTCGGTGGGCGCAGGAGACAAGTTAGGGTTGGCGCTGACGTCAGTAGCGGACACCCGTGGGCGTCGTTGACAAACTTGGAATCGGGGCTGTGCAGAACATTACAAAACGCACGATTAAGTCGGAGGCTTTACCAGATGCTCTAGCGGATATGCTAACCAAGCGACTTGGGGATAGAAGCTGAAGAGTTAGGGGTGATGTTAGGGGTGATCTCGCGAGGTCACTGAGAGCCTTGCATACGCTTCTACCATGTCGCTGAAGATGCTAATTCCGAGACATAGTCATTAAGCAGATTGCTCTCGTACGTCTGGATACGAGACCACAAGCAAACTACCATCACGAATTGATGAGGTAGTCGTAGATATGGGAGAAATATGCTTTTCTGGAGTGTGCTGTATGCGCCCTTCATGTACCAGTATTCGATCCTACCACTTCCCTGCGGAAATATTAGCATCATTAGATACGGTCAGGGTAAGCGTCGCCCCGCACGTACCTCCACCTAGAGGTAACGGTTCCAGTCCAATAGAACGCTACGATTCGCCAGTGTTACGAACATGCGGACGTCGGCAAACTGCCGGCGGGGGAACGTGTAGTGATTGGAACGGAACTTCACTGAATTGTTGGAGTAGGGAGGCGATAACCGGACTCTTGAAGAGTCCGCTCGCGACGACGTACCCAGGTATCCAAGCAGCGGCGGGGTTTAGGGTGAGAGACAAGGGTGGCACAATAAAGAACGGAATCAAGATGGCGTCGCTGTTGGTGGGTAACAAACCCAACTTACTGACCGGTAACAAACGGGTAACAAGAGAGATCGTTGGCGCCGGAGGCAGATAACGAGCCGGTGTGCCGGCTTGCCATTTTCATCTTATCGCATCGCGCGCTTGGGCCCATTGCCGGTGGTCTGCCTGGCCGCTTCGGTCCCTGAGCTCGTTTGAACAAGAACCCCACGCACGCTCTCTTTGTCTTCACACTCCTCTTCCGCTCGCGCCCCGACACACACCATGGCCGACGACGCGCGCGAGGCGACCGACGCACACCCGTTCCCCACCACCGAGCAGCAGGACGAGAACGAGAACGAGCAGCAGCTATCGACGCCCCCGGGCGAACCCAACGGTGAGGGCATCATAGGCCGCCCTAGGCGCGACACGATGCCGGCTGACACGACGCTGGCGACTCAGGTCTGGACGTAAAGAACTCACGGAAGCGGGAGAGGGAGGTCTCTATCGAGCCCCCCACACCCCAGGCAACGACGCAGGTCTGTCCTTCGGTCGACTCATTTAGCCTTTTCATATCCCTGCTTCCTCCCCGTTCTCTTCTGCGGCGCACATACGAGTTCTTGCGTCGATGCTCTACCTACGTACACATCTTGGCGAGAAGTTCATCCGTCCGTCCTGACCACCCATCGTCGTCTTTTTCCAACCACCGCCGCATACTCACCCCACTTCCCAGGACATTGATCCCGAACCCGCGGAAGCGAAAGAGCGTCGCACGCCTGCAAAGAAGAACAGGACGAGCGATAACAAGCTTGAGGCAACGCAAGAGGAGGCCGAAGACGACGCCCCGCCGACCGGCTCCCCTCCCCACGAAACCAAAATCCGACAAATCAGCCAGGGTGTGGAAGACATAACATGGCAGAACATGAAAAAGGAGGAGCCCGAGGAGAAGATACACGTAAAGATGGAGGAGGATGCTCCCGCACAGCCAGAGGACGTGCTCGTCGTCGACGCCCAGGCTGAAGACGCTGTTGCCCAGGGGCCGTCGACGGAGGAGGCGCCGGTGGAGGAGGCACCAGCACAGGTTCAGCAAGAAGTTCCCCGCGAGACGCTGCTAGGCACCAACCCACCCATCGTCGACGAGTCTGCAGGCGACAGCGAGGGTACCGGCGCTGCAGCTGGTGCGGAGCAGCCACCCGACTCGCATGTGGCCGGAGCGCCGCAACCGCCGTCCGGCACAGCTGCGATTAGTACCTCAAATGACATCCCCGAGCCCGCCCCTGCTCCCGTCCCTTCGACCTCGAGCGGCCCACTCGACGACGGCCCCCGCCTCCCGTCTAGCCAGCGGCGTGGATCGGAGTCCGACAGCGAGAAAGGCCTCAAGCGCAAGCTCGGCGACCGCACCGTCAGCGACCGCCTCGTGCCCGAGGACGCGCCCTCCGGGCGCAACGGCATGCCCGTCCCCGGGGCGGGCGCAGTGAAGCGGCCGCGGGACGACGCCGAGTCGGACCCGAACACGCGCGAGAAGAAGCGGCCGACGCCGCCGCCCGAGGAGGAGAAGCAGGCTGAGGCGAAGGGCCTCAAGAAGAGCGAGCCGCCCGCGGCGCCCGTGGCGTCGCCCAAGTTCGTGAGTGGTGCTCCGTCCGTTCATCCATACATCCTGTCTGCCTTCTTCCCGCGCCCCTCTTCGTTGTTCCCCGCTTGCTCGCACTAGTGGCGGCGCTGACGCGGCTTTATGCCAGGGCGGCTTCGCAGCATACGCGTCGACGAACTCCCCTTTCGCGAACGTCGCGGGCCCACGCATCTTCGGCGGCAAGCAGCCCTCCACCTCTCCCTGGGGCAACGCAGGCACGGCGTCGTCCTTCGCGTCCGGCAGCAAGTCTCCCTCGCCGTTCAGCAGCCTCGGCGGCTCCACAGCGACCTCCACCACCACCACCACCACAACGGCGACCGCCACCCCTACCACCCCAGCGCAGAAGCGAACCGGGTTCGAAGCCTTCGCGTCCGCCACCTCGCCCTTCGCCAGCGCCGCCAAGCGCCCCAAGTCCCCTCCCCCACCCGCCGTGCTCGGCCGGAGCCGCTCGCCCTCGCGCCACGGCACGCCCGCCCGCGCGTCGAGCGCGTTCTCCGCGTACGCCGTCGGGGGCGCGCAGAGCTTCGCCGCCCGCGCGGGCTCAGGGGCGAGGGCGGCGGTGTTCGGGGAGGCGAGTGGGAGCGGGAGTGGGAGCACGCTGGACTCGGGGAGGGAGGACGACTCTTCGGGCGGGGAGAAGGACGGGGAGGGGGAGCGTGATGCGAACGCCCATGGGCACGCTCGTCCTGCCGCCTCCGGCTCCTCCTCTCCCAAGGGCAAAGGCACGGGGGCAGTGAGCTTCGGGGAACGGCTTCGGCAGGCGCACGATGCGGCGGGGGAAGGGGAGAGCGACGAAGAGCGGAAGGTGCGGCTGACGGAGCAGGAGGTGCGCACGGGCGAGGAGGAGGAGGACACGGTGTACCAGGTGCGCGGGAAGCTGTTCGTCCTTGACGGGCAGAACGCGTGGAAGGAGCGCGGGACGGGGATGCTCCGCCTCAACGTGCGCAGGGAGGACGGGGGAGGGGCGCGTTTGAGTGAGTGGTGTTTTCGTTGTGGTCTTGGTGGGCGAAAGGGAGTGTGAGGATGGGATGCTGATCAGAGGATGCTGTTGATGCTGCTAGTTATGCGCAAGGAGGCGGTGTACACGCTCCTGCTCAACGCGACGCTCTTCCGGGGCATGAGGTGCTTCCTCGCGCAAGATCCCCGCTACCTCCGCTTCAGCGTGTTCGAGGCCGGTGCCACGACGCACTACAACTTGCGGGTATGTCCCTTATCTCCTTCTCCTTCTCCTTCTCCTCCCCCTTCCCCTTCTCTTGCGTCATCGGGGTCGAGGGCTCACTTGGGTGGATGGGCAGGTTTCGAACGCGAAGATCGCGGAAGAGCTCCTCGAGGAGATCACCGCGCACATCCCTACCGAGTAGATCGGCCTCCTCTGGCGACAAACTCGGCGTGCTCCCGTTCATTGGCAGCACGACAGCACACATAGACGAGGTCGAGGGAAGACGAGCAAGAGGAGGATGAGGAAGGCGGCGAAGAAGGACGACGATGACTGCGAGAAGCAACGAAAGACAATAATTGTCCGGTGGGCGGGCGGGCGCGTGGGCGGGTGTACGTCCCGCGTCCAGCCCGGCCAACGGATGTATATCGTGACGGACGCAGGAGCGCCTCATGGTGCTCCCCGCGCGCGCACAAGCACTAGGAGGACTGAAGACTTTTTTTGCTCTGAGTATTGTTGACGACCGCTGTGCCTTACTTGCTACAAGAACTACCTACGCTAGCCCACGTGTATCTAGTATTTAGCGAACCGATCTTCTATCTTGACGAGCTTGGGTGGCGTGCCGCCAGCTACTGTTAGGGTTATCCTCATTCTAACATCTCGGACTTCGTACGCTGCACGTTGCATGCACCTTTAAGTGTTCGGGGATATGCAGGATGAGGGGTATCAGCAGGCGCTCGGTTGCGACTATGTACGTCACCGGTACCGTCCTCTGCCCAGCGCAGTCCGGATTCCGCCAAGACTTCGCACTTCGAATTCGCTCGTGCTGCCGCCACCGTCCAACGATCTGCGCGTGGTGAGAAATCGGGTAGCGATTATTCAGGGCCGTATTGTGTATACGCATAATCCATCCTGAATACGAAGAGAACGAGCGGTACGCTTTCTGTCGTACCCTATACAGCACCGTAGGGTGTGAACGTGATTCGCATGCGCAAAAAGAGAAGCTGGAGAAAAGGGGCGCATACGAAGTTCGAATGAGCGGCGTCATCGAGTGCGTGGTGCAGCCTCGCAATCGCAGGAACACGATCGTCAGACCGATCGAATTACGACGTCCTTGGGTCGGGCCATGTCGATCGAGCCCGGCGCCGTGTCGGCAGCGACGACACGTTTTCAGTTGGGCACTAGGAGTGGTGGTGGTTCGACAAGGCGCGGTAGCTTGAGCTATGTATTTGTATGGGGCTGTCTTATGACGGACTCGTCGCTCGTCGACATCCCCCTGCTTTGATTGACACGTCCGAATAGAGGCGGCTTCTCGCGCCGAACAGCGGAGGACCACGGAACGCTAACGAGGGGGTCCGCAGATCGCCTTATCCGGATGCCAGCGCGGCCACAACGGAGGGTTTGTTCGCGAACCTTGGTTGATACCTGCCGAACTTGAACTCCCTCGAGGCGGCGGCGGCGGCGGCGGCGACGACGCATCTGTAACTGCTAACATGGCAGGAGGCCGAAGCCCCGAACCTCGAGGTCGGGAGTACTTACGTGCGTGGCATGCGGGCCCCGCGGGCCGCGAGGGCGGACGTGGAGATGTGACGGCGCGGTGCGTCATGAACTGAGTTTGCGCGTACACGGATATGCAAAGAGAGCCAAGCCTCCCATGGCCCATGACATAGCTAAGAACACAATAGCATTCCATGAAAGATAGGCCGGAGCGCACTATCGTGCACACAGTCCTGCGCGTTGTCGAGAGAGAAGAGCGGGAGCGTCCCGCTAAGCCGGGGATGGCCCGCGGTGGCGTTGAAGCCGGCGGCTAAATCCGGCGAAAGAGGGATCTCAGATCCGGGCGCCCAAAATGTGATCGAAGCCTTTGTCCCGTCGCGTGGCAATGCATCCTCCGCCGTCCCGGGTCTCCCCCGGGGCTTCCACGCCTCGCCTAAGCAGCGTGCTAGGGCCGCAGGACGGTCACCAGCCACTCGCTGGGCGTTGCGGGGACGTGAGCGCGCGCTCTCGGGCGGCGAGCTGCGCAGAAGAGGAGAGGGGGGTGCGGGGAGAGCGACGGGAGAGAGACGGGGTGGCTTGGGTGGCTGGGACGAAATTGGGGAAGACGCTTATGAGGTAACGAGCGAGGCGAGATAACGATCTCGATTGCCCCTGTGATCAGCGACCGCGTTTTCAATGGACGCCTGCCAATTTCTCACCTTCCGTCGCCCTCTTCCCTTCCCCCACCTCCTTCCACCATGAACGTCTCCGCCCTCCTCCACGACGCCCCCTCCGACGACCTCCGCAGGCGACAGGCCCGCCAGGACACCTCAGACCACCAGCAACCGCCTCCGCCCCCGCAGCAGCAGCAGCAACCACAGCAACAGCAACAGCAACCACCCCCGCCGCTCGTCCACCGTCCACCTCATCACTCCCCCCTCCTCGAGCCCGCCCGCAACTATGCCCGCGAACGCGAGCGGGAGCGCGAACGGGCCCCTCCAGACCCCGCGCCCCCGCAGCCATACCGCCGCTCGTCCCCCCCACCCCCGCCTCACGCCCTCTCGCGCCCGCACAGTCCCCCGCCCCGGCACGCGCCCCCCTTCGGCGGGCCCCCGCAGGCGCAGCGGGGCCACGTCCTCCCACCGCCGTCGACGCTCCTCCAGGATTTTGAGAACGCGCACGGGCCACGGAGAGGGAATCCTGACGGCTTGCCAACCCACGACCGGCTCGGACCGCCGCCTGGTGAGTGTTATTCGCTTCGAGCGCTGCCTTTGTTCGGGTTTTGGTCTTGTCGAGTGTCTCCCCCCTTGTCTCTCTTTGCGTATGCGCGCCATTGGCGGGGCTCAACGGGTTGGTGGTGGAGGCGGCGAGACGGCGGGGGGATCGAGGGCCGCGTCGGGGCCCCCCGAAGCTCGGGTGGGCTCGTGGCTGCGCTTGTGAGGCTCAGGAGGCGAATGGCGCGCAATGGGCGCCAATCTCCGCCAGGGACGGGTGGAGGCCGTTTACCGCCCGATCTCGTCCGTCTGCTCGGCCCTTGCAGCTGTGTGGGCTAACACAGAGCTCGGTGGTGTCGGTGGGGGGAGATCTCAGGCGGTTGCCGTGCCCGCGACGTGTGTCGGGTGATGATGTTCGTTCCCTCGCACGGCCGGACGGAGTTTGGAGGGCTCTCATTCCGGGCGGCTCGGATGATTGGATCACGCGCCTGTCATCCGTCGAAGTCTCTTTCGCTCGCATGACGTCGCGCCTTGCCTCTTCTGCGCCCGCTGCCCCCGGCGGTGCCGACGTCGCCCTCGTGCGCTTGCCTCACGCTTATGGCTGCACTCGCTGTCGCGCTCGACGCTAACCCTATTCGCACCCCAGGCTCGTCCAGCGCGCCCCTCGCGTCTCCGTACGGCGTCGACCACCGCTCCTCGAAGCACCACCACCACACCCATCACCATGCACACACGCACCCCAACACTCCCTCTCCGATGTCCATGGCCCCTCCCCCCGGCCGCGCATCACACCACCCCTCCCCGCCTCACCTCATACACGGCCCCGGCCAAGGCAGCATCCCCATCTTCCCCACCCCCGTCGGCCCTGGGGTTCCCCCGCCCGGGGCGTCCATCCATTCGCCCCCGGGACCTCCCCCGCCCTCGTCGTCATCTTCGGGGATGAGCATGCGCATCGGGGAGCCTTCGCCGATGTATGGCGCGCCTCCGCCCGCCCCCTCGGGCCAGCCTTCCCCGCATGGACACGCGCACCACCCCTCGCACGGGCACTCGCTCTCGCTCTCCTCGCACCCGTCGCACTCGGCTCTGCCCCACCACGAACGCCAACGCATGCGCGGGAGCAGCACGAGCAGCATGCCTGGGGGCGGCGCGTCCTACGAGCTAGCCCCCGGCACGAACGTTCGTTCCCCCTTTATGGACAGCCTCCAGCGCCCCGCGCCGTTCGACGACCGTGTCGATCGCGACCGTGACAGAGAGCGCGAGCTGCGCGACGTCCACGACCCGCGCGACCGCGACCGCGACCGCGCCTCCGGCCCGAGCACCCGCCCTCGCGGCCCGCCCCTCCCGCTCCCGGGCGTCTCCGTCCCCATCTCTAGCGCCGGAGTAGGAGTTGGGGTGGGGTCGGCGTTGACGCCGGGGGCCTCGTCTTCGCTCCCTCCGACGCCCATCATGGGCAGCCGCGCGCCGCCTGCGTCTACGTCTCCGTTGGGGCTTGCGGGACCTCCTCACTCGCATTCGCATTCGCAGCTTCATGGACACTCGCATGGGCATGGACATTCGTTGCCGCTTCCGCCTCCGCTGCCACTGGGACATGGACACGGGTTGCCGGGCCCGGGGATGCACCCGGGTGCGTTGGTGGATAAGCGGGAGAGGGAGGTTCAGCGGGAGATGCAGAGAGAAAGGGAACAACGGGAGCAGCAGCAACAGCAGCAACAACAACAACAACAGCGCCAAAGCGAACGCGAACGCGAACGGCGCGGGAGTGGTGCAGGCGCGCTCGAGCGGGATCGTGAACGGGAACGTGACCGAGACCGAGAACGGGAACGAGAACGGGAGCGAGAACGAGAGAGGGAAAGGGAGCGGGACAGAGACAGGGAGAGGGAGAGGGAAAGGGAGAGACAGATGGCGAAGGAGCGCGAGCGGATGGACAAGCACGCCCAGCGGGAGAGGGAGCAGAGGGACCGAGAGGCGATGGTTATGCGCGAAAGGGAGAGGGAGAGGGAGATGCAACAGCGGGACCGCGACCGGGATCGTGAGAGGGAACGCGAGAGGGAGATGAGGGAGCTCCGGGACAGGGAGGCGGCCGTCGAGCGGGAGCGCCGGGACAGGGAGAGGGAACGAGAACGAGAACGAGAACGGGAGAGCGAGCAAGATCGCTTCCGGCAACACGCGCACGAGATGATGGGCATGGGCATGGGCATGGGCGTCGGGCTCGGGTTCGGCGCTGGCCAGCTCTCGCATGCGGAGCGCGTCGAGCGAGATCGTCAGCAGGAGCTGTGGTTCAAGAAGGCGCAAGAACAGAGCCAAAGTCAGACGGGACGCATGCCGACGCAGCAAGGCCCCGGGCAAGGTCCAGGTCAAGGTCCCCCGGACGGGAACGCGCCCCACCCGAGCATGCGCGTCCAGCCTCAGCCTCAGCCCCAAGGACCCCCAGGACCCCCAGGAGGGGGAGGACCGCATATGCCCCCGCCCCCACACCAGCACCAGCATTTGCCCCCGCATATGATGGGCCCGCTCCCCGGGCAGGGGCAGGGGCAGGTGTGGTACCGGTTCGACAAGTCGCAGCAGTCTGTGCAAGGACCCGAGGAGGAGCGGATGGTGCGTGAGCAGGAGAGGATGCATGAGATGCGGATGAGGGAGATGGAGGAGCAGAGGGATCGGGAGCGGGAGAGAGAGCGGGAGAGAGATAGGGAGAGGGAGAGGGAGCGGACGAGCGGGAGGAGTGGTAAGCCGCCGCGCAAGGACCGGGAGTCGCGCGAGCGGGCGAAGGAGAGCGCCGGCAACGTCAACGTCAAGGAGGAGCGCCGCTCGCGTACCAGCGCGAAAGAGCGTGAACGCGAGCGCGAGCGCGAGAAGACGGCGATGGAGGAGCAGGAGCGGCAGAGGGAGATGCAGCTCGCGTGGCAGCACGAAGTCATGGAACGCGAACGTATGGAGCAGGAGCTCGCCATGCGCGCCGCTCGCGCGAGGGAGGGTCAAGGCATGCTTGGCCCGCCGCCTCAGCACTTCCTCCCCCCGCACCCGTCCGTCCCGCCGTTTGGCACCCCACAGCCCCCGCCACACTCGAAAGCCTCAGGCGCGAAGCATGGCCAGGGCCCACATCCTGGAGACATCCCGCCTCAGTTTGCGCTGGAGCGCGAGCGGGAGATGAAGCAAGGTCCGCAAAAGGGCTCGGGGCCCGTCGCGCTCTCCCAGATCGGCATGCCCCCGCCCCATCCCGCCCACCTCCCGCCGCACCAGCACCATCACCAGCAAATGCAGCACCAGCTTCGCGGTGTCCCACACCCAGACATGTACGCGCACGGCCTGCCCGTCGGTCACCCGTCCCGCCGTCCGTCCCCGCCGCCGTTCCACCCCGGGTCCGCTCCTCCGATGGTCGCCCCGCCGTTCATGCTTCCTCGCACTGTCTCTCCCGCCAACGCACCCCCACTACCAGTGCGCCATCTCGGAACGTTCGTCTTCCCGCGCACACCCTTCCCCTTCCTCGACTTCCCGCCCGCGCACGACGACGCCCCAGACGCCCCACCCGCAGAACCCCTCGACATCCGCGCAACCCTCTTCCTCCCCGCACGCTTCCTCCCCCTCACGCGCCCCACCCGCCCACGCCTATGGGGCGGCGCGCTCATCCCCGCCGTACCTCCCTTGAGCGGCGCACAGCGCACGACGTGCATGCAACACTACGCTTCGCACCCCTTGCACGCGCCCCCGCAGCAGTTCGGGCGGCCCTGGCCGGACGAGGTGCGCGAGGGACGGAGGGTGTACACGGACGACTCAGACCTGTTCTTGTGTGCGCTCCATGCGGGGTGGGTCAGCTGGAGCGCGGCGCGCAGGGCGAGGAGGGAGGGAAGGGACTTGAGGATGGAGGTGCGGCTGACGAGGGAGGCGAGGTTTATTGGGGATATGGGGCAGAAGTTGAGGGGCCCGGGGGAGAGGGGGGAGGGTGGGGAGGCGGTGGAGGGGGTGGGGGAGGAGGATGATGGGAGGTCGTTGTTGAGCTCGGGGTGGGGGAGCGGGCATGATGGTGCGGGGTTGGAGATCCTCAGGGCGGAGTTCGTCCCGGTGAGTGCCGTCTTGTTGTCACTGTGAGCTGCGAGCTGACTTCTCGTTGACATGCAGGCTGGTACCGCTCATTCGCTCGGGCTCCGTAACCGCTCACAACGACTGCTCGAGTATGCTGAGCGCCGAGCTGCGCTTGGGTTCGTACCGCACCCGCCCCCGGGACGGACAAGTCGGAAGCGCCGCCGCGCGCACGGGCCTGCCTTCATCGACGGCTTGAGCACGGTGCAGGTACGCCTCGACCGCGCTGACGACGCGCTGTGTGCGATGAGGATCATGGTCTTCGGCACTGACGCGAGTTGGCCCGAGATTGGGTGCGTCTTTCTCCTTGTCTTTGCCTCTGGTAACGTACTGATCATTGAACGTCCTACAGGTTCAAATACCACCCCGATGCGCTCAAAACGGTCCTCTTCCCTCCCTCACTCCCGAACGTAGACAGCCGTCCCTCAAAACGCAGAAAACTCGGCTCCGCCGCCTCCGACAAGGCGCGTTCAGAGACGCCCGCTGGGGGCGCCGCGAGCGACACCAGCGACGACGACGGGCTGTCGCCACAACGAGCCGTCGTCGTCGAGACACTCTGGGAAAGCTTCCTCATCTCCCAGCGCGGGCAGATACCCCCCAGCGAGGTTGGCGAGCACGACAAGGAGAACGCTGCGAGCGAGAATCGCGCGCCGGAGGACCAGGGGCGGAGATACATGATCGCTCTTCTGACGAGCGCGGGCGGTACGCTCGGGAGGCTGCCTAAGAAGGTCGAGTCTGCGGACAAGGACAAGGCTGTCAACGGTGCGGGTGACGACAAGGACAAACCCGAATCTCCCGCGGACGCCCCCACGCGCGACGGGACGCCATCGAAAGGGAGCGAGGCGTCGACGGACGAGAGTGATAGCGGCCCGATCCAGGTCTTGCATCGGGATTTGGGCGAGGAGAACTTAGAGTTCCTGCCCGACGGCATCAACGTGATTAGCGGCGGGGAAGCGGTGAATGGCATGCGGCGGGGATGGAGGATGGAGGCGAGGCAGTGGAAGTGGGTCCAGGTTGGGGTCTCGGCGTAATGCGTGTGGGTGCACGCTGTATCACTATCCGTATCCTTATTTTCGGGAATGCGTTAATGAAGATTGTAAGCTCGACCGCGACAGGGCAATGTGTGAGGTGAAGTTTGTCTGAAGACACGTCTGGGAGTGCGATGTCAACTTCTCCAAGAACTTCCTTAGACATTGTCATCGCGGTCTACTACGCCGTACATTGGATGAGTCCTCACAATCTCTCAGTGGTATATCCCCGTCTCACGATGGGATGTCTTAACAGGTCCTCTACTTTACAGTGCCGACAACCGCCCTGTACGTGCCTGAACGACTCGTCCCGTAAACATACAATGCACATAACCTGGCCCTCTTGCACCGCAAGAACGTTACATATACGACAACCGAAGTAGATCTGTTTGTGCAGCGCTACCATGTCTACTGCATTTGAAATTGAACTTCTCTACAGACCACTCCAGTGTTCACGAAGAGGAGGTGCGCTAGCCGTTCGCAATCGTCTGATCTCCACCCACTTCCCATGATCCCAACTGGCCCTTCATGGACCGCCATCTTGATTGACAGTTTCTCGAGGTGTAAGCCGCCCAGCGCTCTCGTTTGCAGACACCAAGACAGCCGTCTCAGAAGAGGTGGACCGTCGCATGACTTGATCCCCTCCAGCTCCAGATCACGTAGCTTGGGCAACAGAACGTCGCTCTTCCAGATTCTAGTGGGCCTAATCCCATGAGCAGCGTTTAAAGGCCGCGTTCCTTCCCCAACCTCGATACACCTGCGGGTCAAGGCATACGGCAGCGGATCGAGGCTCGACCTGCCCGTCTCCTCGGATGCGCGGACTCGGAGCTTGATCACTTCCGGGAACGCCCCGAGCAAGCGACAGCAATCTTCCTCGTCCAAACTACCATCTTCATAAAGCGCGATCTCCAGGTTATCAATGGGCGCGTTTCCGATGAGGGCGATGGATTCCTCGACCCACTGTGAGTGGTAGGGCCAAATCTCGGGGTCCCATTCTTCCAGTTCATGATCATCTTCATCTGCAAGCACGCTGAAGGCCACCGTGAGATTCTCAGAGCTCAACACCCGCGATGAGTCTCCAATTCCACACGAGAAGGAGCGGTCTCCAACGGAGGCCTTTGTCGCAGCAGCGAGAATGGGGAGACATGTAGTGTCCTGTGGGATAGTTTCCAGGAGGCTGTCGAGGTTGAGTACGTCGGCCACATCTAGTTCTATATAGACGCATGCAGAGGATGGAAGGCGGAGATGCGAAAGAAGGGGTAGCGCATGACCCTCCGGGATGGTCTCAAGTATCATGAAGCGCAAGCGGGGCATGTCGACGAACAGGTCACTTCGGACGTTGAGCACGTTGTCGTCATTGAATACGTCGTAGGGCAGGTCACGATGGAACACAACCTCTTCGAGGGCAACGCACTCCTTTAGGATGCGGAGGAAGCCGTCGAGAGAGATGCGACGTGCGGGGGGCCTCACGGCCCTTATGTAGGTTTCTGTATAAATCAAGGTGCGCAGTTGAGCGATACTAGTTGCTCGCCAGTCAATGCAGGTGTCTGCTAGGCGGAGTGACTGGAGTGCAGGGAGAACGAGCGGGCCGATAATCTCGTCAGTGAGAAGTGTCTGGTTCCTAAAATCGCTCCCAGAGTCGATACGCAAATCTACGAGTGTGTTCTTCTGCATTTCCACAATGAGCGGGAGCCTGGCAAGGATTTCGGCATTATATTGCACCAAGGCAATCATTTGGACACGATCGGGGTGATGGGATAAGATGCCAGTGACTTCCTCGAAGAAGGAGGCATCTTCCTTATCGATGACTATGTTCAGCAACCGGCGTCCGGCGTTCTTCAAGCAGGTTTTGAGCCACATAGCGTCCGCTCGAAGATACACATGCTTCCAAAGTTGAGAGGAATTAAAGACGATTCCAGACCAACGCTTGCAAACACAGGCCATCGCAAGCCACCGTCTCTCTTTGAAGAAATAAGGATATCCTACGACCAGGAATCCACTGTCTATTGAAGGGTGCCAGTGAATGTTCCCCCGGACTTCTTCGAAAATGGCCACCAAGATTTCCGACGGCATACGCTCTATATAACAAAGCGTGGAGCATTTCACGCCGAGAGCATTATTCGAACCAGAGGTAGTAGTAGTTGTCAACGGAGGCTCCGTCATAGCTACGGGTTAGTGAGAGAGGGTGAGCATACTGCATCAATCTGAAGAATGACCTAAGCCTCACGCTATAAAACACTAGGTTGTCCGATCTACTGGGGTGGGCGTGTGGCAGTGGCTCGCGAGTGGCGTGTAGTCAACTAAGCAGTAGGAGTGCGGTCTGAAGACGCGCTGCTCGGCGGCAAACGGTTTTGTACCGTCTATGATAACGCTCATCATTAACACTTCAAACTCCGATGGTGCGAGCAACGTTCGGAGTGCAGATCTCTATAGCCTGACGGTGTTTAGACGGCCATGAATGTTTGTTGTTGATACCCCAAGTTCAGTCACGAACCGCACACTAGTATACCGCTCCTAATCCCTCTCGCCGATCTAACGCGTCCCGACGTGCATACATCCCCTTTGTCAACCCATAGCTCTTTCACAATTCACCCACAGTTGCTCGAACGAGTATTCAATTCTCGTGGACAAGGGTCTCACATCAGAGTTCAACACGGTGAGTGCTCGCCTGTCGGCCGGATGTGGGCTAAGTTGATGTAGACACAATCTATGGTCTGAGGAATAATTGGGGAGGGCATCTTGTTCTCCGTTGTTGAACAGGCACGAGGAATATTGGGGTAAAAATCGACTCGTAAATATTCGCTTCACAAGTGTCTGAAAAAGTTCTAGCGTCTCGTCGAGTCATAATTCAGCTACAATCCATCGATGACATGCAAAGCCTTAAGGTTGCTCGACGCAGGGATGTAAGTCGTCTCTGCTTCCTCAAGTCGTCAATCCGTCTCTAATCAAGAAGACTTTTTGAGACTCGCCAACCTATACTGGATAGTGAGAAAACGTACTGTGTTCCGTCAATGTCGAACCTCCAGGTACTCGTATGTCTTCTAATGCGCCCATTAATAAAGCATTTTGATAGCAGCAATATTAAGGAGATGCTGGCTTTCCGTGAATCTTCAAAGATTAGCTGCTCAGCATCGATGTCGAAGATTGTTCACAATATACGCAGAAGGTGAGCGGGACATACATACCTACAACGTGGAACCTAGCTCAAGCGAACCTGCGTCCTTGTGGACGTATATAGCCTCAAGACGGTGATTGATAGCGTGGACGTCCGGGGCACGAATAATTGAAATGGGTGCCTTCAAATTCGCCTTTTCTTTGGCTATAGTGTTGGTTCATCAAGGACGTCGTCGGCTTGATCTTCTAGTATGCTGGTGAGTGCTTGACCACCACAGAACGCGTCCTCGGCGCTTGCGGTGGTATCTTCAATCGTACCCGGTGATGGTCTCGTCCACAGGATTGGCATTTCCTTCCCCTCCGGGAGACGTAGGGGCTGTCCGGCGATGGTGATGTTGAGGCGGAGAGATATCGGTGTCCGGAACAGATGGCCAGGCCAAGCCGCGGCTGCATCTTCGGGGGCAACGATACTGGTAAAACCGGGAATGTTGGGCACTCGTATGACCGTAGGCCACCCCGAGGTCCCCAGGCCGCCGACGAGGAAGCAGACGGCTTCGGAGGTTATCGAGACGACCTTCGTGATCCACCCTTCGATGTAGATGTCGTTTGGGCAAAGAATGTTCCGTCGTCCTTGGTATTGGAGGAAGTAGTCGGGATGTAAGGGAACTAGGGTGAAAAGCTTGACGTACATGCCTTTCTGGAGCGGTCTCGCTGTCGGAATCGGGGCGTCGTAGTGCAGTGCTCCCGGGGGCGTTTCCGGCGGCGCTGCGGACACTTCATGGAAATCTTGCCAGTCCAGCATCGTAACGTACACGACGACAGGAGGAATGGCAGGAACCAACATCAGTCCTAGGTGTGACGGACACAGCTCAGAGCTGAGCGGGAGCCGCAGACTCATTATTACTAGAGCGGCGTCTGTCTCGAGTTGGTGGTTCGAATCTCAACACAGCGACGGTCTCCTGCCACGGTCACGTTAACTTGACGTGAGCACCGGATACGCGTCGCTGAATTGAGCTGACAAGATCATTGAAAAGCTTTAAGATCTTACCTAAAGGATTCAGAGAGCCGCAACTCAATCCACACGCGTATGATCCCATGTCACATGATCGCGTTGGCTACCGTGGTGATCGCAGCATGTTCTTCGGGAAGTACGGGCACAGGCAGATTTGTAGGGATGCATCGACGCCACCACTACTCTTGGTTATCAGTCCGGAATGACTTGCCCACAAAGAGTGATAGGGAAGAGATCGGATACGGTCCATACTGTAGATTATGCGGAAGGTCTTATATGTCGTTCCTATTCTCAGCCTCCGACTCGGACCCTTGAAGCTCTTTGCGCAGGCACACGCACTCGTCCAGCATCCTTGTCCATGCTTCCGGGATGTCCTCTTGCTCAGCATCAGTGGCAGGGATGAGCTCTACCCGCACCAGCTCCGGGGCCCACATCCTTGACAAACCATCCCTGTCTCCCTCCGAGCCGGTCTCTGCGTCTTCATTCAGCACTTTCGCAAGAGCCACCACGTCGTCCTCCTGGAGCTCAGACACCGCCAAGGTCTGGATGCGCGGGAGCGCCGTAAAGAGCTCGCGCCACTTCGCCACCGCATCGGCACACCCGGACCCCCGCAAAGAGCCCTCCAATTCGAGATGCCGGAGTGTATCGCGCGAGTGGCGGAGGAGCGCGCTTCCCTCACGGAGCCAACTTGCGTCGCGAGCGTACGACCATGAGACGTCGCGGCTAAGCTCCTCTAGGTCGAATTCAACGGTAATGCTTCCGTCGACGTCGAGAGAGGAGCACGAGAACCCGTCCGGAGAAAGGCGAGCAGAGCTCACTGCGGCGAGAACGGGTAGACAACGCGGGTCGCACGGGATCGTGTCCAGGAGACTATCAAGGGGCTGATCCTTGGCGGCTGCGATGGTGACTGACACCTCGGTCGTCTCAGGGAGGAGGAATTCGGAGAGAAGCATGCGCACGAGGCCCGGGCGCGAAGTGTGAAGCGATAGGCGGCGCATGCGGGGGAAGGGCACGGTAATGAGAGGGCCGTTCGGGAACGGGGTATTGCATTTGAAGGCGAGCCAACCACGAATATGAAGTTCCTCGAGGCCCGTACAACGCTGGAGGCTACGAAAGAGCACTTGGAAATTGAGTGATCCCCCTATATTGCACGGGCGGTAAGCTGTGGGACGGGTCTCGGCTTCGTGGTAGTCGAAACGGCGCAGTTGAGGCCCGAGGGCCTGGGACATCCACTTGAAATATGTGCCGCGAATGGAGAGCGTTCGCAGCTTACGCGGCATGAGCATGAGGACGTCATCATCGAGGACTGGGACGTTGGGTGTCTTCCTGCCAATAACTCGAAGCGTATGGAATCTCGGCTCCGGTGTGTGCCAGAAAGAGTAACCGAAGCCGGAGAGGCTCGCTTTTGTGGCCTGAAAGAGGGTAAGCATTTCGACGCGATGACCGTGATTCTTCCACAGGGCTTCCATGATGTCCACTAGATCGCGCGGCCTGATGTTAGCTAGAGTAACGCGCAGGGTGCCGCGGGGTCCGCAGTGGCTCAAGCACAGCTCGAGCCATGACAGGGTGCGCCTGACGTAGATGTCTTGCCAGAGGGACGCCGTCGCGAAGGCAGTGTGGCGCCAGGATTGGCAGACGTGCGCGACCGCTACTAACCACTTATTGGGATTGCGGAAATGCGCCTCGTCGTCCAGTTCGGAGATAATGAACTCTTTTCTGTCTTTGAAGATTTGCTGAAGAAGCTCAAAGGGTATCGAAGGACTTCTGATCGACATGATTGCGCTTTCATTTGAAGAGAACGAAGTCAGTCGGGCGAACGAACGTGGACTCTTCGTATCACACTTACGTGGAAGGAGCTGAATGTGAGCCTGGGAAGCGTTCTTGCAGTTGTGTGTCACAGATATACTGGGCCGCCGCCGTGCTTGTACCCAGTTGTAGCGAGGCCCTGCTATTGTTCAAATCGAGTCATCCGACTCCAACTCACGATAACGACTCTTGTCGATTGAAGGCCGTTGCCAGGCTATGTGACGGAGAAGACAAAACATTTCCGAGCCCTTAAGTGGACTTAGCGCATCGCAGCGTCCGATGTCAAGACGGGAAGACCGACAACATGAACAGTTGGCGAGGCTCGGGACAAGACGACGACTTGTTAAATGTCGGGTGATGGGCGCGACTGAGACAGGACCGTTGGCACACCGTGGTCTGAGCGCCCAGGCGTGGCAGACCCGGCCCGGGCTCGGAGTCGGGATCTCCGGAGACCCCGGGCGGCGCCTGGAACAGGCGGGCGACTCGATTGTCTACGGCTCGAGTCCCAGCACAGTAACGGTCTCCTACCACAATCACATTAAGTTCACGTGAGCATCGGATATGCGTTACCTGATACCTACAGGACAACAGTAAAAATGGAGAGTCGCAGCGCAATCTACACGCGTATGACGGTTGACCGCGTCGGTCACCGGTGCAGGTTAGTCGTCAGTCCTCTGATTCACGCTATCAGGATAATAGGCCGTTTGTAATGACTTTATCGAAGAAAGTGACAGAAAGGGGCCAGATACGGCCCACACAGTACATAAGGCGGAAATGCCTATGCGTCGTTCTCGTTCTCACTGGCCTCCGACCATCTCCGAAGTTCTGCGCGCAAGCGCATGCACTCGTCCAACATCCTCGTCCATGCCTCCGGAACGTCCTGCTCGTCCTCATCGGTAGCGGAGGTGAGCTCCACCCGCACCAGCTCCGGGGCCCACATATCCCACATACCACTCCTGTCTCCTTCCGAGCCTGTCTCTACGTCTTCATTCAGCACTTTCGCGAGAGCGACTACATCTTCCTCCTGGGGGCCGGACATCACCAGAGTCTGGACGCACGGAAGCTCCACGAAGAGCGTGCGCCACAACCCCGCCGCCTCGATGAGCCCGGGACTCCGCCAAGAGCTTCCTATTTCGACGTGGCGGAGCGTGTTCAAGCGCGAGTGGCGGAGAAGCGCGCATCCCTCGTAGAGCCAGCGGGTGTCCCGGGCGTACCGCCACGAGGCGGCCGTGTTGTCGTCAAGCCCTTCCGTGTCGAAGTCGACGCGAAGGCTGCCCGCGGGGCTACTCTCGGCGTCTAGAGAGAAGCAGGAGAACCCGGTCGGAGAGAAGCGAGCAGAGCTCGCTGCGGTGAGCATAGGAAGACAGAGCGGGTCATGTGACGGGACCGTCTCGAGGAGGCCGGGGAACTTGAAGGGCCACTCCTTGGCCGCTGAGATGGTGATGGACACTTCGGCTGTATCAGGGAGGCGAAATTGAGAGAGAAGCAGGTGTGTGAGGCCATAGCGCGAAGTGTGGAGCGACAAGCGGCGCATGCGGGGAAAAGATACGGAGGAATAGTCATGCCAGGGGGGGTCTGCGAAATGTTGGAAGGGGAGCCAGCCACGAATGTAGAGTTCCTCGAGCCCTGTACAGCGCTGGAGGACATGGAATAGCATCCCGAAGTAATGTAATTCTCCATGGTAGTGTGAGGGACGAGTCTCGGGTTCGTGATACTCGAGATGGCGAAGTCGAGGCCCGAGGACGTCCGAGGACAGCCAGTCGAGATATGCGCCGCGAACGGAGAGCGTCTGGAGCGTACCCCGCATGAAAGAGAGAACGTCGTTACCAAGTACTGGGACGCTGACTGGCTTGCCGACAACTCGAAAAGAGAGGAGCTTCGGGATCGGTTTATACCAATTGAAGGAGTAGCCGAGGGACCCGAGGCGCTCTTTCGTGGCCTGGAAGAAGGTAAGCATCTCGATGCGATCGGCGTGACTGTCCCACAGAGCTCGCAAATCGTAATATTTGACGTTAGCGACAGTGACGCGCAGAGCGCAACGGGATCCGCAGTGACTCAAGCACAACTCCAGCCATGAAAGGGTGCACCTGACGTAGATGTCCTGCCAGAGGGATGTCGTCGCGAGGGCAACGTGGCGCCAGGATTGGCAGACGTGTGCAACGGCTACCAGCCACTTGTTGGGGTTGTGGAAATGCTCGTCGTCGTCCAATTCAGAGAGAATGAGCTCCTTTCTGTCTTTGAAGATTTGTTGAAGAAGCTCAAAGGGTAGAGAGGGACTTCTGAACGCCATGCCTATGCTCTCAAAATAGAGCGAAATCAGCTTGGCAGGAGAGCATGAATCCGTATTCCACTCACATGGTCCAAGGATTGAAACGCGGGCAACGCTCTCGCAGTTGTGCGCTACAATATATACCTGGCCGCCGTGCCTGTGCCCGGTTGTCGTGAGACCCTGCTATTGTCTAACTGACTCAAACTCATGACAACGACAAGTTGTATGAGTGCTTGTCTTGTTTTGTGACTAGAAATCTGGAGATGGTGTTGAGAAGCCGTCGAGAGTCATAAGTAGCATGAATTGAGAGTTTCGGTACAAGAAGTGCGAGGACGACTACAGGTGAAGACGACTCGTCACGACTCCGTCTTTGAGTGATCATCACGACGATGCGAGCGAACTGGACATTTGTCAGAAGGCGAGAGGCAGTCGCCAGGGTTTGCAAAGAAGAGACAAAGCGTATTGTCCGTTGGTAAACCGGCGCCGCAACGCATGGCCCGGAGGGAAGACGGTGGGTCCAAACGGTGGTGAGGAAGTTGAAGAGTCGACGAGGAAAGACCTCCGGGAAAATGTCGGATAAACGTGATGCGCGTGACTGAGACCGGATTGGCGCACCGTGGTCCGAGCGCGCGTGGTGCCGCGTCTTGCGCGAAATCTCATCCGACGACAGCAACGCCCAGGCGATGGCGCCCTCGCCTCTCCTCCTCCCACTCCCACTCCTGCCACCTCATCCCTCTCGGCCACCTATCTAGCGCCGGAAGAGGTTCCAGGACGACAAGGACTCGAAACGTATCCGAAAGAAACCCTAGAAGTCACTTAGGACAGACATGTCGCGATTCATGAACGCGTTCAAGTGAGTTGCAATTACTCCCTCTGAGCTTCTTTCCCCTCGCTAGCAATGCGAGCCCGTGTTGACAACCTGTGTTTGTCTTCTTAGTGTATCCCTCATTCGGAGGCCGATGCTCACTCAATGCGCGACCTCCTTCGTCCTGTTTGGCACCGGAGACATCCTCGCGCAGCAGGCATTCGAAAAGAAGGGGTCCAACCATGACGTGCGTATCCTCGTCTTCTCTTCTCTCGTGTCTTATTCAAAACATACGTTTGCTGGTGCAGTGGGTCCGCACAGCGCGGCTGTCGTTCTACGGAGGTGAGCTCGCTATCTCACAGCGTTTACCCCGCACCCCATACCCCACACTGCGACTTACCCCACGCTCGCTTCATAGGCGCCATCTTCGGCCCTCTCTTGACCAAGTGGCTGCAGGTCCTCAACCGCCTGCAGTTCGCTACCCCAACGAAGGCAGTCATGTACAAGGCAAGTATTCTCTTCCCTTTGCTCGTATCATGGAGGCTCACACGTGTCGGGGTTGCAGGTGTACCTGGACCAGTTTGTTTTCACGCCGGGTATGCCTCTTACGTGTTCGCGTCCACGTGATTACCGGCCGCTCAGACGCGTTCCCTGCAGGTGTCGTCGCGCTCTTCTTCGGCGCGAACACCCTCCTCGAGGGCAAGAGTGTCGACGACGCGAAGGAGCGGATATCTGACGCATACGTCCCCACCCTTGTCCGTAACTGGTGCGCACCCTCATCTCCGAGCGTGTATATACCGCGTCCCTAATCACCTCGCGCATACAGGGGTGTGTTCATCCCTACCCAGATCATCAACTTCAAATACGTGCCCCCGCACCTGCGCTTCATGACCATCAGCGTTGTTGCGCTCTTCTGGAGTGCGTGCGCTTCCCGTCCTCGTAATGCCATACCAGACTGATCTTCCTTTTCGCTCAGACGCTTATCTCAGCTCGGTCAACGCCGCGAAGCAGAGAGAGATCGAAGCGGAGCACACGCACGAGCACCAGCTAGAGAAGAAGGCCGAGGTTTGATCGCCCTACTGAGGACCGTTGAGCGTGTTTGCGCTGCTCCCATATATCGATGCGCGCGTATATATCCCCTTAATAGACATAGACTGTATGATACCTCTTTCTTGATGACCCCCACCGTCTTTGCTTGACCTCAGGACAACTTTGGACATGGAATGTACATCGTTCCCAGATGAGGAAGGCCGCTTCAAGTTTAGCGTTCCGCGTTCAGCGCTACCTTCGCCGCAGCCCGGAGGCTCTTCAAATAGGCGAAGATGCCTGGACTCTTCGATTCACATTTACGTTAACGTTCAACATCTGACGCACCAATGGCGCCCGCAGGCTTCAACTCATACCCCCGTCATGCAACCAAACTACGACGACCGCCCAGCGTACGTCCTGAGCAGGTTACTGGGGGGAATACCAGTACGGGAGCGCCGTCGCCGGAGTCCACCCCGTAGACGAGCACCGTTTGAAGGTCGGTAGCCTATCACAGTACAATACCACTGCATCCCGGGTTTGGGCTGACTGAGTACGATCACGCCTATATCGCCATTCCACTCCCAGGACCACGCAACATCAACCTGCCACCCAAAGACTGCCTTCGTCCCGACGGCACGCCCCGGCGCACGATCCACTCCTTTCCCCCAGAGATCGTCGAGCGCATCTTCGAGTGTTACAAGGAGGTTGTGCTGCCCAGCACGGACCCACATAACCAGCCGCTTTTCGCCGTCTTCCGCACGCGGATATACGCTGTCACGGGTGTGTGCCGGAGTTGGCGCGCGATCGCACTGGGGACCCCTGCGTTGTGGCAAGACATCTACATCGACGAGGATTTGGGCTGGGGGCTTGATTTATGGTTGGAGCGATCGGGGTCGCGGCTCCCTCTTCGACTTATACTCTCCCATCCCTCGGTCCGCATAGAAAGCAACCGTTTAACAACGGCCCACCTATCTCGAGTCCACGCGCTCACCCTATACGGCTCTAGCAACACGGAATGTTTTCACATGGAAAGGTCCTTCCTGTGTCTCTCGGGGTGGCACCGGCCGATGGGGAACCTGAAGGAAGTCAACGTCTTCGGCGCTTCATATTACCAGCACACATCCTCGGTTCTCTTCTACGACAACTTCCTCGGCGGGCACCCTCTGGTCCCTGCGATGCGCATCCACGGCATGGACATTAGTTGGAACGAAAAGCGGATCTTTGGGCCGCATATCCGTTCGTTCGTGTACAGCGCTCCGGTGTCACGCCGGTGGGCGCGGACGGCCGACTCCCTCGACGTCGTCATCGCCGCCCTCAAGAAATGCCCTGCCCTCGAAGTGCTCAAAATTGATTGCCCGAAACTATTCTATGGCCCTCACCGTCTAGACCCTTACCAGTGGCTGGAGGCCGTCGAGCTGCCCAAGCTCAAAGTCCTCCATCTCACCCTCGCGCACCAGGCGAACTTCCGCCCATTCCTGGACCACCTCAAGCTCCCCGCCACTGCTAGCGTCACGCTCACTGTGACGACGACGACGAACCCCGGAGCTGAGAGTGTCATATTAAGCGCGCTCGACCTGCTACCACAGGACCCGACGTGCCTCCCCATCCTGAGCGGAACGACTTACGCGCACCTGCACGCGCACGGTTTCACCCTCGCCCTCCGCTCCCCTTCCGCCGAGGTTGCCGGGGAGCCCTTTACCCCAGACCGGCCCGGCCAGGGCTCGCTCACCGTCACTTTCACCACGCGGGACCCCGACCCCGACCCCAATGATGACGACGACGGCGAGGGCGACTATATGGACTACTACGGGATCTTCCCCCGGCCCATCTGGGTCCCGGCTCGGCGGGATCTGCTTCCACCGCCGCCCCCGTCGCCACCGTCTCCCCCCATTGGAACGCTGCTCTCCCCGCCCCCCTCGCCCCCGCCGCAGTGGGATCACACCCCAAGGCTAGCCGTACAAGCTTGGACGAGCGCGTGCGCTGTGCTCCTCTCCTCGCCCCACTTGAGCCTGAGCCGGAGCCTCAGGACGCTCGCGCTCGGCCCGCTCCCTGGGAACTTGAACAACGAGGGTCTGGGCGCGGAGGAGTGGACGGCGCTGTTCGCTGCGTGCCCGGGGGTGGAGAGGCTCGATGTCGTTGGCATGTTTGCCGGGGTCAGCGAGCCCGTCAACAGCGGCAGGGTCCGGGGCGGTGGTAGGGGCGGGCTGGAGCCCAACTTCAGGTCACTGGAGCAGCTCGTGGGTGTCCTCGAGAAGAGAGAGCCGACCCCGCGCGGCTACGCAGCGGCAGCAGTACTCCCGGGCTTGAGGGCCGTGGTGCTCCCGGACTCGGACTTTAAGTTGGGCTCGGGCTCCTCAGGGACGGCGACGCGATATGGGAGGTGGATGGAGAGGATCGCGGCGTGCCTTGAGAGGAGGGCGCCGGGGTGCGTGGCGGAGTGGAATAAGGTGTGCGTTAGGGTCGGGCGTGTTGACGGTGACGGTGAGGAGATGCCAGTGGAGGAGCTGAGGTGTTGTGAGATTGTGTGCCGCTAGAGTGAGGAAGTCGGTTGTGATGAACCACTGGGTGTTGAGCATTGAATATTGAGTCCTCATGTCGCCAGTCTTCCGGAGAATGGTTCTTTATGCACAGCACATCTACGCGCAGACCAGTCCATGTATATCTGCATCGGCATCGAAAGGCTACTTCGATACGAGCACATTATTGCGAGACCAACTTTCGCATCTTACAACTTCGGAATGACAGCACGTCGCACGCTGTACGGAAAGACGAGGGATCATCACAGCACTGGAAACGAATACGAATGACAAGACGATCGTAGTGTACAAACAAGTGCACCATCCTCGGCATCCAGTCTCCGTATCCACATTTTCTAGCAGAGACAGCAATTGTTTCGAGAAGCGAGTTTACTGGGACGCCTCAACAAAGCGGCGCTCGGCCTCCTTGAAGTTGATCACGTTCCAGATCGCCGTCAGGTACTACACCAAACCCATCAGAACCCATCTCTCTCAGCCATGAAAAAAAGGAGGAACTCACGTCGGCCTTCACGTTGTGGTACTGGAGGTAGAACGCGTGCTCCCAGATGTCGATGCCGATGATGGGCACGTGCGAGAGGAGCGGGTCCTGGTTCGCGGTCGTGACAATCTCGAGCTTCTTAGTGTCGGGGTTGTACCCGAGCCAGCCCCAGCCGGAGCCCTGGATGCCGGCGGTGACGGTGTTCATCTTCTTCTTGAACGCTGAGTTTATATGTCAGCAAGACTGCGCGTAGATGCAAGCCAGAGTATCCGAGGGAGGGAAGGGCTGGGCGCACTGGACGCGCTTGCCAAACACGTGAAATCCCGCTTACGACACCCGCAGAGACTCGACTCGTCCGGAGAACACCTCCCAACACAAGAAACACTACGGTGAAGATCCTTCTCTAGGCAGCTCCAATTGTTGCAGGAAGGAGCGTCCTAGCACACCCAGCAACAGCTACTTAGCGCAAGGTTGGAACGCGAAGATAACGCGCAGTGTCGCGTGCATATCCCTCAGACGACGTCCAAACCCCACACATACGCCCTCCAAGCACCCCCAGGGCTTCAACACAAACATAACAAAACTCAACGGCTCACCATCAACGCTCCCAAAATCCGCCTCCAGCGCACTCTTCAACGGGCCCGCCCCGAGCTCGCCCCCACCCTGACTCTGAGGCGCAAGGTTCTTCCAAAAAAGCGAATGGTTAATGTGCCCGCCGCCGTTGAACTTGAGCGCGGCCTGGAGGCGGATCTGGTCCTTGGGCGACGGCGCCTTGGCGTACGACTCCTCGGCGGCGTTCAGGCCGTTCACGTACGCCTGGTGGTGCTTCGAGTGGTGGAGCTCCATGATCTTCCCGGCGATGTGCGGCTCGAGGGCCTGCGAGTATGCAGTAGTAAGGTATGTGAGTGACGATGATTCAGGTGCAAAAAGAGGGACAAACGTCGTAAGAGTAGTCGAGCGCGGGGAGGGTATGCACACCGCGCGCGGTGAGCGAGAGGGACGCAGTGGGGACACGCGCGGCCGGCCGGGCAGCACGAGCGGCAGTACGGGCGAAGGCGGTGAGGACGGACATGGCGAGTGTCGGTGTCGGTGGTAGGGAGGAAGGAAGGGCAAGCCGAAGGTGCGGAAAGGCTGAGTGAGAGGACGAGCTATATACGACGTCATCAACTCCGCGCACGTGGACGCGTCGCACTCGGCGTTTCGGGCGAAGCCGCTCGCTGAGCTTATCGTATCCTTTCCGCGCCATTCCATGAGCGCACGTCTTGCTCATTCCAGAAGGTGTTTGCTCAAGTGTTACGCCATGCTACTTTCATCGTCTCCAAGTTAACTTGGGCGCCGTTTCAAACGAACAACGGAGATAGACGGAGCTTGCATCGCGCTGAGTCTCGATGCTCCGATTCACGTCAATGAAACTGGCCGTGAACCCTATGACCAGCTTCGCCTTTGATATAGTAATGTGACTTCGAATGGCTACCCCTCGCGCTTGGCCACCGTCTGGTTGTTCAGCAACCTGTCGACGATCGACCGTACGCGCGAGTCCAAACGGCACTCGGCGCCGCTGGGCCCGATGGGCAAGGACTCGTCACGTGCCGCATTGCAAACCTAGCGCCCACCAGCCAGCACCCGTGCATTTCGACTTGAATTCTTGAAGTTGTTTCGAGTCCGCTACCACGCTACACCCCTCCTCCTCCCTCACCCACTCTTCTCCACAATGCCGCCTCTGGCGCTCGTCGGACAAGTAACCAAGGTCGGGTTCATGAATAAGACCGCGACCGTCACCGTCTCGCGCTTCATCACGCATAGCAAGACTGGCAAGGTGCGTCCTCTGTCCTCCGACTTTCCCTAGTGGCAAGGTCTCGTGGTCGCTCATGTAACTCCTTGGTATACAGCGTTTAGAGCGGAGCACGAAGTACCTCACGCACGACGAGAATAACGGTACGTCTCCCCCTCCCCTCCCCTCTTACCCGCCCCGTCTCGTCCCTCTTGCTCCCGTCCCTATACACTCATCCTGCCCCCGCCTCCGTATGCTGAACCCTCCTCGCGCCTCTTAGAGCTCCGCCAATTTGACACCGTCGTCATCCGAAACTGCCGCCCTCTCTCAGCGCGCAAACGCTTCACGCTCGACAAGATCCTTAAGAGTCCCGAGGGCGAGCGCGAGGCTTTGCATGCCCGCCAAGCAGCCGAGGCGGCAGAAAGGGAGGCGGCAGCGGCGGCGTGATGCGCCGACAACGGGCTTTTGTGGTTGGCGTTCTGGATGGTGCGCCGCTCGCTCTCGGGTCAAGGGATATGAGGCGCAGGCGGGTTGTCTACCCAACACATCGAATCTACACACGTACATAATGCCCGCTTCGCGGTAATGGACAAGCACGATCTCTACTGGAAGCGAGAGAGCTGGGCGGCGGAGAGGCATGGGCACGGTTTTGAGGGGGTAGGTGGTGATAGGGCTGGGAGATGGAGATTCGCCGAGAGGTGCGGAATGTATTGGCGTTGGCGAATAGACCACACGGTCATTGGGTGTACGTCGAACAACATTCGTGAACGTACTCTCCCCGTCCCTTGTACGCCTCCGTACTCTCTCCATGATCGAGAATTCCACTCGGACACACGGAGGCGAGAATGAGAAAATGCAATAGAGTGCTCACTATAGCTACAAGGTGGTACACATTCGCGAGTTCATCAGCCGCATCCTCCTCCTTACACTATGCAGTAGCTGGCGCGGCTTGCTGCTGTAGCGCAGCCTGAATTTCCACAAGCTAGCGAAAGAGGTGGCATGAGCAACCAGGCACGATGCGCTATAGCGAAGGGGACGCACCTCCATCTTCTTCTTTTCCGACTTCTCGCCCAGGTCCTTCAGCTGCCCTTCCACGCGTTTTCTATGAGAGCATGATATGAATGAGCGCGCAATGGAGAGCGCGGGAGAAAGACACGACGTACATCTCGCTCTTGATAAAGTCGAGACGGGTGTCGACGTTCTGCTTCGCCTCCGTCTGGTCCTGCTTGACGAGCACGGGCCCAACGAGCTTGTACACGGTGTTTTCCGGCGTCAAAGACGCGAACTCCTGCACCCACCCAGTCAATTGCAACGTCAGACCAGACTAAGGAGAACGCGAAGCACGAAAAGCAGCGCGGCGCACCTTCTTGACGAGTTCGTTCTCGGAGAGCTGCGCGTCGAGCTTTTGGCGGGCATCGACGGCAATCGTAAGGTCATTCTGGATCTTCTGGTACTCGACCGACGCCGTCTGCAGACGGTCCTGGAGCGCGGAGGCCATGCCGGGTCGCGGTACCGATGTGTACACAGTCGCGGGCGCGGTGCACTACGCGGGCTCTTGCAGCGCCAGGCACGCGAGGTGGTAGAGTAAATATCCAAAACAGGGACCAAGAGCAAACAGGAGCAAATAGGCGACGTCGACATGTCGGCGCGGGCGGGCTGAGCAGCGTCTGCTCGAGTGCGCAGGCGCTGCGCCAGGTCCCGAACCTTCTCAGCAACCTCGACAACCTCTCCCGTCTCCCACCTCTCCTCCGAGCCCCCTCGGCCCCGCCATTCATACACCCGATACCTCCTCCCCAACCCCGCTCGCAGGCCGACGACTGTCCCTCTCAGCCTCTAGCCTTCTGCAGGCTCCCTCCTCCCCCCCTCTCCCACAACTCAACAAGAACACAGCGCGATGGACAACTCCCCGACGGCTCTCTTCGACTCGTACGAGGCCGACTTTAAGCAGATCGTGCAGAGCATCCGCGGCAAGCTTGAGGGCGACGCCAAGGATGCCCAGGGCGAGTCGCGCAAAGCCGCCCTCCGCCGTGTCGAGATGGAACTCGACGAGGCGGATGAGATGGTACGTCCTTACTTTCCCCCGCATGCTTATGCTCCGTTAGCTCGGTGAGCGAGCGGGTGGCGGAGTGGACGATGTACGCCCTCCTGCTACGCTCGTTGGGCTCACTCGTACACGTTACCTTCTCCGACGTGCTAACGTTCCCTCCTTCTCTACGTAACAGGTCTCCCAGATGGAGATAGAGATCCAAGGCATCCCTCAGTCCCTCCGCCCATCCTACCAGTCTCGCATCAAAGCGTCCAAAGCCGACCTCCAACGGTACAAGAAGCTCTCCAAGGAACTGCACTCGCAAGCCTCGCGCGCCGAGCTCCTCGCGCGCCCGGGCATGGACAGCACCTCGGACGAGCCGTACGGCGCCTCGAGCGACCGCACGCGCTTGCTGCAGGGCACGGCGCTCCTCGAGGACGGCTCGAGGAGGCTCGTGGAGAGCCAGCGGATCGCGCTCGAGACGGAGGAGCAGGGCGCGGATATCTTGAGGAGCTTGAGGGGGCAGAGGGAGCAGATCCAGAACGCGAGGGATACGGTGAGTTTGTCTCTCTCTTTCTCTTTCCTCCTGCCCGTGTTCTCGTCTTTCCGTGCGAGCGGACGGTTCTCTGTTACGAGGGGGAGTGGACGCGTCCGTTGCCACCTCCCGTCCCTTCCCGCACTTCACTCCGTCGTTACCGCCTCTCGCCCGCCCGGCGCCCCACCGACTGCGGAACTGAACCCGTCCCCTTTTAGCTCAACCGCGCAGACACGAACATCGACCGCGCCTCGGGCACGCTCAAGAAGATGATCCGGAGGTACGTCCCCGTCCCCCCGTCCGGGCCGCCGCGCCTTCACGCGCGTCGACAGATGGGTCTGATCGTGTATTTTGGCGTTCGTGCTCGTGTTCGTGTCCGTATGCAGGATGTACCAGCAGCGCGTCGTGACGGCCGCTATCATCGCCGTGCTCGTCATCCTGATCCTCGTCATCCTCTACTTCAAGCTCATCCGGTGAGAAGGCTCCTTGGGCGGGTGGGGCGAGGCGGTGGCGGAGAGAGGCGGCGGGTACGGACTGTGGCGGGCAGGGTGCGTTCGATGTTTTAGTGGGTGCGGCGTGTAAGTTATGTATATCCTTTCTTCACGCTGTGTGGGGTTATCTTGCGTAGCACTTCTCTTTTTTCTTTCTTTGATACAATACTTCTAGTAGACGTGCGTGCGTCCTTGCTGCGAAGAAGATTTGCCTCGCGAAGATCCCATCGAGTCGCGTCGTCGTGACGATGCTTCTTGGAAAATGCCAGGATCGTTCAAGCAGCGTTTTCACTCTCCTGCTGGTTCACACGAGAGGTGATGTCTTGAGAGGACTGCGCACTCTCAGGTGGCTATCGAAGTAGCCTTTTGATGCTTGTGCATATATGCATACATGGACCGGTCTGCATATACGCGTTGCAAACAAAGAACCATCCTCAAGGAGACTCGCAACATGAGGATTCAATATTTGACTCTGAGAAGTCCGACGTTATTGTCCGCAACTCCAGAACAACCACCTGCTGCTCCTTCCGCCACAGTCTTAGTCTCAGAGCCAACTTCCTCTGAGTAGCAAGCTCTAACGTCTACGGCACACAATCTCACAACATCTGTTCCTCTGGCTTCTCTAGCTCCTCACCGGTGGCACGCACGACCGTTACGCACGTCTTATTCCACTCCGCCACGCACCCTAGCGCCCTCCTATCGAAGCACGCCGCGATCCTCTCCATCCACTTCGTATATCACGACCCCATCGTAGAGCCTGAGCCCAAGTCTCAGTCAGGGAACACCACCGCCCTCAAGCCCGGAAGCATTCCCGCCCCCGCCCCCAACCCCGCCGCGGCGTATCCCCGAGCGGGCTGGGCCCCTCCTCTCCAGGACTTCTACGAACTGCTTCAACGCCCCAAACTCGAACTCTAGCCCGCCCCTGCCCCGGCTGGGCAAAGCGCGGCACGAGCGAAGCTTGCTCTGTCTTGGACGCGTTCACCGTCGACAACGTGGCCAGTAGATTCGCCTTAAAGAGAGCGAACTGGTCATTTGTCTTCTCCCCCGGAATTGGTTCGAAGGACACATGAAGCCTGAAAGCGTCGGCGAGGTCGGCATGGGCAGAGAGTCCGCCTTCAACGTCGGACGGGGGTTCTGCTGACTTCTCCAGAGAAAACGTAGGGAGGGCTAGACTCGCCAGCCAGCCCTCTCGCAAGTTCACGCGTCTTCCAAATATGGGGACAGGGGAGGCGCGGCGAGTCGACAACTACTACCGGGTGATACCGCACAATGACGTAGTGGTAAGCGTGCACGAAGGTGGCCGAGCGGCGGGGTTGATATTCGTGCCATTTATGGAATGTAGAAGCGCCCATGTTCCTGGCTTGACTCGGTCCTCAGAGTGCTTGTCACCGCCCATCGTTGAAGACAAGTCACAATCGATTGTTCATGCGCGCACTCTACTTAGACAATCCTATATCAACGTAGAGAGTCATCGTTGCAAGCTTCAACCCCTCCTCATTGAGGGGCCTTCGTTTCGAGGGCAAAAATAGCAAAAAATAGCGGTGAGTACTAACACCGTTGTCTATCGTCTAAGATCTGCGCAAAATGCCATTGAGGTGTCACTGAGCGAGATCCCTTTGTTTTCAGCTATCCCACACCACCACTGATTGTCTCCGTTACCTACCTGCCTAATCCGCACATCAAAAGTTCGAGTTACCCCGAACTGTTTGCCTCAACGTCCAGCTCAACTCGATCCGCTACCACTTTGTCCCATCTGATTATTCTTATGGCGTCTCGATTTCGCGTCCTCTCCGAGGACGATCTCATGGCTTTCATCCCGGGGCCTATCCCGACTCTCGCCGAAGAGAAGAAATTCAAGGGCGCAGACTTCAGCAGTGTCAAGACCCTGGCTGATTTGCGCTCCCAAGTGGTATGTAACGTTCACTGCGAGAATGTGCATGATTTGCTCATCACGGGAACTCAATAGACCAAGGTCGTCAACTCTGTCCTGAACACCGCGTGCTCTGCGCATCTTCGCGTCGCTCGCGTGTCTAAGCCGAAGGTCGAGCAGACTCAAGACTACCTCGGCGTCTATACAACCCACCGTTCAGCTGGCGAGGCCCCTTATCGACAACGCCCGAGCCTCCATGCCTTGCACGATCAAGTTGTCCCTATCGAGGTGGAGATCGAGCCCGAGACGCTGCCGTTTGACTCGGAGGTCCAGAGTAACGGCAGCGAATCAGGGGGTTCCGAGTCGGACGAGGACGACTTTGAGGAGGCCCCTCGCCCGCCCAAGGATCCCGACCAGTACGTCATCAAGCAACTCTACAAACGAGTATCGAGCATCTTCGCCTACCAACATCGCCTCTTCGTTCATGGTATCTATATTCACAACGACACAGCACGACTATGCTACGTCGACCGTGCCGGCGTCCTGCTCTCTGACGAGTTCGACTGGACCACACCCGACTCGCCTCTCCATACCTTCATCTGGAAGCTGGCCCACATGACGGACGCCGAGATGGGCTACGACCCGACCGCCGAGCTGGCCTCGGAAAGCGATGCTAACAAGTTCTGCGCTACGGCTACAGACGAGAACGTTTCGACCGCTGTTCAGAAGATGGTCCGAAACGCGGTATCCGACGGCTGCCCGCTCTACAAGCTCCGCGTCACCCCCGGCGTCACACCCTCCCACGAGCCATACACCGACGGCGTCGATGACCCTCTCCTCCCTCCTACCGCCTCCTCTCCCGAGCTGGTGCACGAATTCGTCGTGGGTAAGCCGACATTCGCATCCGACGCTCATGTCGGTCGCTGCACGCGCGGCTTCGTCGCATATAACCTCTCCACGGGCAAGCTATGCTGGCTCAAAGATTGCTGGCGTTCGTATCGCCCTGGCCGGTCTCGTCCCGAACACGTCATCTACCAGCGCTTTCAAGACGCCCCAGAAATCGAGCCTGGCATGGGCCTTCCGACACTGATTTGCGGTGGGGACGTCGGCGGACCACGTGCACAGACAACTCGAGCGCAGGAGCACCTGGGGTCGGCTTATAGGTCGTCGCTGTCTATTCATTACCGAATCGTCGTCGAGGAGATCGGGCTTCCGGTGACCGAGTTTGAGAACTTTGTCGAGCTCTCAAAAATCTTCGCAGGCGCCATCCAAGGTATGTAGCCCTTCGATACTACCACCTTCGCGGGCGAAGAGTTGATGTAAAGTTTTTGCAAGGGCATTATGCTGCATGGACGTTTGCGAAGGTGCTTCATCGAGACATCAGTCTCGGGAATATCATCATCGACGCCTCGACAAGAAGAGGTCTCCTGATCGATTGGGATATCGCGCGCTTGGAATGTGAGCTCGGCACGGGGACTATTGCGCCCGATTGCTCTGTAAGTTTTCATCTCATCCCCGTACGTTCCCAACACATCTGACGTTGTTATCAGGGGACGTGGAGATATCGATCTGCGCTGTCTATCTTCTATCCCTGCAAGCCCTATCGTCTCTACGATGACCTTGAGGGATTCGTTCACGCATACCATTATCTCGTTCTGCAGTATCATCCAACCAGTAAGACCTACATGTCACTCAGCCTTTTCGTGGCATCGATGTACGACGACCACGTAATGGAGCATGGCGTTAGGGTCGGCGGCGGGATGAAATTTCGTAACATTACCAGCTCACCGCCCGAGCCCCCGTTCTCTGTCGACAACAATCCTGGTCTGCAAGCTGTCCTCGAGGATCTCGCAGTGCTTTGCTTCAAGCACTACGACTTCGTGGACGAATCGGTCATGGAAGAACTCTACGGCGTCCCTAAGGATCCCTCTCCTTCGCCTCCTATTGAGCCTCCCACTTCCGCCAACGACGGCTCCGCTGTCAACGACACGACCACCTCGTGGGAGAAGAGTATCTTCGACCTTATGCCGAGGCCGCCCGCTCGTCCGCCGCCGCCGCCTCCACCGCCGAAGCCGACGTTCGACGGTCCGCGGTGCGACATCCCGGGTCCACTCTCCTCCCACGACGGCCTGATCGAGGTCTTCACGAACCATTCGCAGAGCGGAGGGCTCCTCCGGGACAAGGCACGCGACCAGTTCGAACTTCGCCGCAACGAGGCCTCTTACGAACGGATGTGGAACAGGTCCCCCGTGAGAAAAGCTCCCAAGGCAGTTTCGTACACTGTGACGGCAGAGCCCCTCTGCACCCCTGAGTCTCTCGACTTCCATCAGCTAGTAATGTCTGAGGCGACACCGCTCACGACGTTCGCGTTGGGCTCGAACGCCGTGGAGCAGTCGGGAGAAGCTGAAAAGGACGGTCACAAAGAACAAAGCCGCAAGCGGAAGGCAGAGGACCCGGGGTCTGTTTCCGGCGATAAAGGGAACGAGGAGACGAGCCTCACCTACGATCCAGATCCGAATGAGCACAGGGCGAAACGTGTACGGGCGGGCACTGCGTATGAAGGTGTATATTCATGCTGAGTTCGTCCATATCATATATGCACTTGTAATCTCGTCTTTCGAGTAACATTAGCGTAGGGATAGCAGAAACGCCGGTGTAGGTTTGGTGGCACGGTACTTACTGGGAATGGATAAGATTGGTTGCGACTGGAGCACAAGAGCGCGCACAAAGATGCGGATTCGGGGGCCGGCGCCTGTCAGGGTGTCCCCCAGCCACCCCACTTGGCCGTCGTCGCCTTTTGGTCGCCTTCACATCTGCCATATCATCCCGGGCGACCTCCAAACCAATTCCTACCGTCCAGTGACATCTAACGGAGACCTCTTGTGCAATTCGTCACAAGCTCACATGCCCCAGACTTTGCGAATTATCCACTCAACATTCGGTCAGCGGAGACGCCCGAGCCCTCTGAGTCCGTTGGGCGCATTCGAGACCGGTTCCGAGCGGGCCGCCAATGCGTGCCCGCTGCACGTTGCGTTGTCCTTAATCTCCTTCTCCCTACATATGTCCCTCCACGCTCACAGCTTTCTACACTGCAACTATATTTTCTCCCACCGACTCTGGAAAATTAAAGCGCAAGAACAGGATTCTTGTAGAGATGGCTAGTTCCCGCCAACATTGTGGTCCCAGAACGCGTCGCGCGGGAACATCTATACTCTGGTAAGTTCTGCTTCCCATTTCCCGTCCCCACCCCTCCAACGCTCGGTATATACACGACCGTATCGAAGCCTCCCATTGTGCTATGTGGACCTGCGGCATAAGTTCGCCCTAGTACCCACTTGGTCCACGCCCTCTTGCGCATACGGTGAAGATTGGTCCTGATCGTCCTTTTCCCGTCCCTCCATAGAAACGTTCACGCAATATCTCATAAGTATTCATTAGAATGCCCGTATCCCCTGTTGACACACGTCGGAGTCCCGAATGTGCGTTAGGAGGCGGATGCGCGGTGACCGGTCGTCTATCGAGGAACATCTCCCTTCGCCTCGCGGTCTCGACTAAATACCTGGTGGAGCCCGTCGACTAGGATTTCATACTCGCCGCGCTGCGAGAGGATAGGGCTGTTCCCCTGGAGTACGCAAGGGAGAGATGATGCAGAATGGAGTACTAGGATGATCCGTTTCAAGGTGAGCTAAAGTTGGCTGATCGATATATTTGCGTTGGTAGGACTTGCACTGAGTTGGACCGGACTCGTGCTTGTCGCATGCGGCGACTGTAGTCCCAAGGAACATCTTCGTTCGTCCTTCCACTCGACCGAGCAGGACTCGCATTTGTCTGTAGTGCCTGAAGTTTATAACGTCGGACATCGCACATCATATCTCCCCGTCGTGCTGTCCTTCTGTTCGTCCTCCAATACGCACGCGCTAACTCGATCACAGATCTGCTGTTGCATCAGCAGTATGCCATCGGATTAGACCCAGTAGGCCAATCCTGAAGTACGTTCTCACCTTCGTGCGCCCCCTGCTTCAGTCGTTCACGATTTTGGTGTGCCCAGGCTTATGCGCTCTCAAGAGGATTGCTATGACGTCTTCATAGGACCTTTCCTCCCCTTTCCGCCCGTTGACGTGATCTTCGCTCACCCGCGTACGCTTGCTCTCGTGCGAAGAAAACGCGCCAGTACACCTTCGAGCCCGTATGCCGTTTCACCCCATCGCCATAAATCGGTATCATCCGCGGAGCTAAGGAAACGAAGGCCCGTTAGGCATGAATGCTCCGATGCGGTTGTCTCCCGACAACCGCCACCTACCTCGATCACTCGACCGCACCACCTGAGGCCTGAGGAGCACCCGACTCGCGTCCGGAGGCTCTTGCCGTGGGATGGTGGGAAATAGGGGCATCGAACTGGCTGGATAACGACTACACTGGTGGTAATGGAGTGCTTATGCGGTGAACTTGAATCTGTGGGTGAGACAAGCTTGTCTATCATCCGTGTTCGATGCACTCCAATCCGGGGGGCGGAGTCATGCCTGTCATCACTCGTCCGTGATGCCTCATGTTCACATCGTCGAACAGCCTTGCACGCTATGTCTCCTTGCCCCTCTGTCCTCCTGTCCGTCCTCCAGTGCGCATGAGCTCATCCGATCACAGATCTGCGTGCGCAACACTGGTCTGCCGTCGGATTCGACCAAGTAAGCTCATCTCGAAGAACGTTTTCGTCTTTGCGCGACCCCTGCTTGACTCGTTCACGCTCTATGGTGTACACGGACACGCGCGCTTTCAGAAAGGTTGGAATCGCGTCATAAAAGGATTTCTTCGTCACTTGTCGCTCATTGTCCGTGGTCTCCGCTCACATACAGACGCGCTCAACTATATCTCATCGCGACATCGGGCGCGGTGGACCACGTCGCGCCGACAATATCAACGACACCCAATGCTGTGGTACAGATCTCATGAATGTCATCTTAACCCTCCCGTTTTGGTACGTCATATATTTTACGTCGCCTACCTCTTTTAACTCGATCATCTTGTAGTCTAAGACACCGCTTCGTGTGTTCATAACCCGATCACGTCCTCCACGGCCATGTTCTTGCATGGGTGCGTTGTACTCCGCGGCGCTCGCTGTGCGCTCTTTCAACGTCTGCCACCTTTACAGTCGCCGCTTCCGCAGCATGTTCTGCCGCGTTCGCCTCCACGGACCCTCGTTAGCGCCACGTCCGAATCTCCGAGTCGGACCACCCTTCCTACACCGCGCGCGCGAACGGGCCCCTGCTGTCCTCACGACGCACGTCTTCCTCGCGGACGCCGTGCACTCCTGCGGCCGTTGTCTCAGCCGGCGGTTCCTGTCGGCGTAGCTCGTAGATGCAGAAACACCTATGGCGCACGCGTCAGTCCCCCGGACCGTATTCGTGACTTCAGCGACAAGGCGATATCGCAAAGCTGGTTTCAATCGGTGTTGCATGTTTGTGAAGGGAGAACTGTGGCAGCGTTTGATGGTGGGTTTGGTTTATTCACATATCTGCGTTCATGGTGCAGGTGCTCGCTGGAATGGTGCTCCCATGGCTGCTGCGTCGCTCCGGGGGGGGTGGTCGTACTGTAGAATGGCATGTGCTCCATGTATCTCGGTTATCGTCCCCTTCACGTCGCGTCTGATCGGTACGAATGCTCACTTTGTCGCATCTCAGGTACAATATCAACCCTCCGACACTGGACTCGTCCCCAGCGCGAGCCCGACTGGTACATGCAAGGACGCTCGGGTTGCTCCGTGACGACAAGCGAGTGCACTTGTCACACGGACTACGGTCAAGTCGCCATAGAGCACCTTAGCCCTGGCAGTTGATAATAGGACTGAGTCTTTTTAGGGCGCGAAGTCCTGTGTTTCCCCCTAGTATCAATGCGATCATGCGTGTCGTATTCACGAACTGTATATCACAGCGATGTGGCTCACAGGTTATCAATTCGGCCGGATCTATCCATCACCACCATGTACCATCTATCTCCTGCGCCGCATTTTGACAGGTGGTGATGCTTCTTCGGAAGGATGTGCGGAGTGTTGGGTACTGAATCCTCGTGCGATGTCCGTAAACGCATGAGTCTGGCAGCGCCGATTCCCCTCCCGACAGTTTACATCCCACCTTACATGTGTCTTCCTCGGATATGATGGCAGGCTTGCTGTGTATGTGTAGGAAGTTGTGACTTATGATTACTTCCCGCTGCCAAGCGCTGTCCTTATTGGCCATGCTCAAGCACTCTGATAGGGTCCACATAGAGACTAGGAGACAGAATTCTAACTTTGCGCATCTCAGTCCCACATTATCGACGCAGGAGACTGGGCATTTCACTTTGTTCTATATACGTGTATGCTATATGTACCGCCCCAAATGGCGAGTATGCACAGACGCTGTGTGTTGCTTCGCCCGGGCCATTTATCTCATTCGTCGACTCTTCGCTCCCCGATACCTCTCTTTCGTCTCTTAGTCTCCAACCTCGTCACTTACCTGGTTGTTCTCTCATTATTGTCCACTCATTTTCACTATGGGTGCTGCTAGCAATGCTCACTGTTCCGTGGCTGGCGTTCCTCCGTCTACGGTAAGACCCAACCTCGTAGTGAAGTCTACCTCTTGAACTTCTTTGCTGAAACATGAACATTAGGAGGATAATTTGTCAGCTCGAATCGAGAATTCTACTTCGGCATCAGAGAGTGTTTCGGAGCCAGATGTTCAGCAGACTCAGGTAAGTGCTCTCAGCTGACGCCGATTTACGAGCAATACATGACATGTATTTCAATAGACATCGAGCGACGTGGAGCAGCTTCAGTTCGTCAGATGCATCCATCATGGATGGGTACCATCAATACACTTGCATCCAACCATGGTACCATACGGATGCATCCAAAATAACAGTATAGCGGAAATGCTCTTTCGATTAACGCGTAACTATTTGTATTTGGGTACGTGACGAAAGATGCATGTGGGATGCACGAGTCGGATGCACCACAGTCCAGGGTGTGCTAAAGATGCCTGTGGGATGCATCTCATGTACGCATCTACGAAATGCATAGGATGCACCTCAGCCCAGGCTGGGATGCATGAACGAACGAGATGCATCCCATATCTCAGTCAAAGTGCGCACAAGAGACATGTCCCACGCCTTCAGCGAAGCATGCGTAGCGGCGTCACAAATCAGGCGGAGGCGGACACACCTGTATGTGTCGCATCGTCCGCGGCAAGAACGCGTGGCCCTGTGTGGCCGAGCACGCATGCGCGTACGGATACGGCCTGAGCCCCTGCTGCTGGTATCCCCGCGCGTGCGCACGCAGACCGAGGGCGAAATGGAGGGCGTGGGAGCGGTTGGAATGACGCGTAGGGTAGGTCTTGCATGCGAGTCAAGCGGAGCGAACAACAGTAGTGCGTGGGCGTGGCCATGTCAGACGTGATCGTCAACGGTCTCTAGCTCTTGGGAGACGGGCGCGTGAATGGAATATACAGCTAGCGGCTCGCGCCCGCTGGGTTTTACACTAGGATCCACTTGGGCCCTCGCCTCCCGATTACCCGGCGGAATCGTCGTGGGCGCGCGGGCGCGCTCGGGGTGGAAACGCGCGACTAGGGAGATCGAGCGGCCTACCGAGCCTGATAGGCCCGCGCGCGCGGTGGACACGCTCGCTGAGCACCGCTTAGAAGGGCCAAACTAGCTCGCCAGGTCCTGAGCGGGCCGTTGGAACCGTTCGAGCCTGCGGATGCGGCCGGGCTCTGGCTCACGCCTCCCCACGAGCCGCGCGCGCGCGTCGAAGTCGACCGCAGCGCGCCGCGTGCGCGCGCAGTGGTCGCCGCTCGGGTACATATCTGATGTTCTCGTGCACGGTTCGGTGCATGGGCACGCGGCACCGCCTAAGGGAGAAGAGGCTGAGGCCCTGAGGAAGAATGAGAGACGTCCCGAGCAAGAGCTGCAGTATGTGTAATACGTACTGTCAGGCGATGAGACGTGCGGTTTTCTGGTCGACGTGCTGGAAGACGGAGGCGGAGAATCTCGAGCTGTAGAACAAATCGTAGACGTTCGTGAGCGCCACATCTGTACGTAGACGAGTCAGTACTTGAACGACAAGGTTAAAGAAGCGGGCCCGCATGGCGTGACAGTGTTGTCCTTGCGGTAATCGTTCCGCGATATCGCTGCATAGGAGGAAGCGGAGCTTACGGTTGAAGAGAGCAAGTCGCACCAAGCCTCGCTCGCTCGTACTGCTGAGAAAACGTGCAGAAAAGCGCCTGGTGTGCCATCCAGGCACGGCTAAGCGCTAAGTCCGCGAAATCCTCGGAGTCCGATTGTCCGACATGTGCTTCAGGTGCCGCAGTGCATCCCGGCTCCGGGCCGCCTAGCCCCACGTGCGCGTACAACTTACGCGCGTCTTCAGCTGGTCGCAGTTACCGCAGTGCGCGTTCCGCAGCCCGTCATCCATACTCACGGTAAATCCTCTCGACACTATCCCGTCGGCTTCCCTGATCAAGCTCGATTCAACACACCAGATCATATAGACGGCTGGTACAACGGGACGCGGGGTGTATCAAGTGTATACGATCTATAGAGAGTATTAGCTAGGATCTATGTGCAATAGTATTAGGTTCAACCTAGCGGTAAAGTAGCGAGCTTGAGGGAAAATATGGCGTACTAGCGTCATCGGAAACGAGCCAAAAACCCATTTCGCGGTGACCCAGGCGCGGCTCAGGCTAGGGGTCCAGCCGCTTAGGTCGATCCATCAAGGCGTGTGTGACCCTAACGCAGCAACGGTTGCGTTCTGCAGAGCGTAGTGATGCAGGGACTTGAGAACGCCCGTTCTAAACGCGGTGGAGAGTAATTCCCCCAATTCCTGACGACATGGCTGCGTGGCGGCTCTCAGAACGCGAGATCAATGCCGAAGTCGTCGAGAGAAGCGGCGCTTGAGTGACAGAGGGAATATGGGGACTGACGGAACACTCACCTTGAACTGATGCGTGCGGCTCCCTGGCGGGGTGAAGGAGAGATGTGCGCTGCAATCGTGATGTCGGAGATCGGGTCCTATTCACACACGGAGGTGCGATAGTTCCGCCGGTCGAAAGGAAAAGAGAGGGAGGGAGGAGAATGCTGCATGTAAGGACCTACTCACCGCCGCGCCGCGCCATCTCCCATCCAACTCCAGCGTCTTCAACAGCAAATCGCCTTCGATTGTGGTGCATCGTACGTCGCCCTCTGAAGACTTGGGGAGTGTTGAAGGAAGCGTCGGGATGACCGGGGATCTTTGGCCAGGGCAACAACAGACTACTCACAGAAGAATCGCGTCTTGGGCGCAATGCTACAAGTCTTGATGTCGATGAACGATGTCCGTGGTATTGTGGAGTATGAGGGGACCGGGATCAGCGGGGATGGTGGCGGACAGGAAAGCAGCGTATGGAGGAAGAGAGCGGTAGGCATGATGGTCGCAGGAGAAGGGAGGCAGCGTATGGCGGCGCGCCGAGGGGACGTCCCAAGGACGCCGGCGCTAGCTGCGTCCCTCCTCCCCACATCGTTCCTCTACTCGCCCTCACCGTCGTCAACGCTCAACTTCACACTGCGCAGGGAATTATGCGTGAGTATGTGCTACTAACACGTCAACGCGCTATTCACGGCGCCTCAGACTCAAACCAGACGTCCCAAGCCAAGCAAGTGGGTGCATCTAGCCGCAGCACGGGCGATACGAGGTGCGCGGCCAAAGACGATAGCGGCAAGCAAAACCGGGACGCGGTTCGTTCCCCCCCACCGCAGGGTGCGTCTGCAGATCCCCTGCTCGTCCTCCTCGCTGACCGCGTTGTAGGAAATGCGCCTAAGTCAGGCGACAATCTCAAACGCTTCGGGAAGCATAGTAAGTCGTGCTTCCTCGAAGTAGACTAGGATAGACGGGGGCTTAACCATCGTAGCGCGCGAGAACCTAGCCCCAAACGTGCATATCCAGTGGCCGGTTCCTTCGAGGCAGACGCCGTCCCAGGATAAGCTCACGCTGTAGGAGGAAACAAGGAAACCTGAGTCTTCGGTCATGCGTTCTCAATCATAAAGAATTGTCATGTATATAATGTTTTGCAACGCGACGTACCTTTCCCGGAACGAACGGTGCTTCGTAGTGTGTTTACTTAATCAGGAAGTTGTGGGGACCAGGAGCACGTGGTTGATAACGTTCCCGTTGCTAGATCGACAATCTGATCCGGTCCAGGCACATTCCTAAAAGGGCAGGAAGTGGCGCGCAGCCGTGACGTGCGGGCCGAGGAGTCTAGGCCCCCAACCGAAGTAGTCACCTTGATCTCCGCACCCGCGTCCATGAAGTCTATAAGCGCGACGCGCGCGAGCTGCTCATTCTCCCAGATCGCGCAGCCGCGCGTCGCGTCGCTGGCGCCGTTCGCGTTGAGGTCGACGACCTGGGACGATTTGTCGTCCCGAGCGCCTCGGCGATGAGGAGCGTTGAATACGACCTGCGGAGAGGGAGAAAGAGCGCGCAATAGGTTAGCAAGACCGCCATCGCCATCTCGCGTGCGTCGGGGCGATGCGCCCGGCTGCTGGACTTACGAGTTCCTCCCGACTGCACGTCAAAAAGCGGAGTCAGCCACGTTGTTGCCAAATGCGCCCCCGCGCCCCCGCGCCCACCACCACCACCGCCACCGCCACCACCGCTGGACAGCGCGCGGCGGTGTGCGGCGGAGGAAGAGCGAAGACGACGGGATACGCACTGACGCTCTCCACGAGGCTCATCTCGATCGAGAACTCGAGGAAGTCGCCGTGCGGAGGCGGCGAGAGGCCCGATACCTTATCCGCGCCGTTTGCTAGGCTTAGCGCGAACGCCGTCGGGGGGCTGGATGGCCATGGGCGGTGCTTGGAGGTGCACGCCGTCGTACGCCTGCAGCTGGTTGAGGAACGCTTGGCCGTCCTCGTCCTCGGTCGCGAGCGGGCCCTGGCCGATTTCGTCTTGCGGCTGCGCACCGTAAATTCCGTAGACTGTCACTGATGGCGCGGCTTGCATTGCGCGCGCGAGGAGGCCCGAGAAGACGAGTTTGGAGGCTATGTGGTGGAATATGGTGAGGTGTTCGTGAAGCCGATGATATAGTTTGAGAGAAAAGCTAGAATCGAGACGCGCGAGACCCAAGACCCAGAAGAAAATAGAAGGCGAAGAGGGGGCCGAGGGCGCGGCGAGCGCAACTTGAGGGGCAAAACAAGAGGAAAGGACGCAAGAAAGAGCAGACCGCCCTCCCGGCCGCGCGGATGATTATATGCCTCGCGAGCGCATGAGCGGGACACTTAGAATCGCACGCGTGCGGCAAAGACGGACGTACACGAGTGGGTAGTTGAACTTGATCTTCGCTCGGAATGATTAGAAACACACGAAGCACTAGCATATGCTGATACGCATAAAGCTGGTCAGTACGTATATCGAAATAGTAATGATATGATGCAGACGTACCGTCTATGGCCAATGCAGGAACGAGGGTCTCGGCATATATGACGATCTGCGCAAGAGTCATGATTGTAGCGCCATCGCGCGGCGCGATGAGGTGAGTGAGCATTTCGCCGCGTGGCAGTAATTCTTACGGTGAGTTTCGAGTCTCGCTTTAAGGAAGACAAACCATGATACGCTCGGGAAGTTACAACAAACTCGTATTCGCAGCCATCAGCTATCATACGACGTACCGAACGAGCTCGGCTGAATATGTACGATAGATGAGAAGTCACGGGGAGTTTTGGGAGCAGTAACACTACCGGGACCGGGCCAGTATCTAGACGGATCAAAGGGTGTGGTTATTGCATCGCGTTCTACGATATAGAGGTTAGACACAGCGCTGAATACGGAAACACACGGATTGACATACCCACACCTTAAGCAACCTTCCACTTGCCCTTGGCGGCCCAACTGATACCGCCGTCCGACTCAAGCCGTTCAGACAACGCGACAGCCTGGTGAAAGCAGGGGCACGCGCCAATACCGGGAAGACGTAGAAGAATGGTGTGGGCGTTGCTTTCGTGAACAGTGAAGGGCACGCTGATGCTGCGGGAGAGCCACTGATCCGAGATAGGATCCCAGATCTCGTACTCACGCGCGTCGAAGAGCGCGAAGATGTCTGCCAGCCGCTCCTTTATGTAGATACACACCGTTAAGGTGGGGATTGAGAGCGCTCGGGAAAGAGGGTCGTGCCCGTCCTGCCGTCGTCGTTAGTCTTGATAGACATGCTCAGACGCAACGGACATACCTGAAACCAGATAAAGACTTGGCAGAACCATGCAGTGACGGTTTCATAGTCGTTCGGCTCATACAGCACGGGGTCGACTAGGAAGGGCCGGAGGATCAGTTTGAGAGCCTTCTGTGCCAATTCTGGTAACAGGGGACTTAGATGTAGACCCTTGGGATGCTTACGCACTCACTAGGATCGGTGACGTCATTCCAAAACTTGTCTGCATAGGTAACACGTGCCTGTAGGACATCCAATGCTGCACCTAGTTCGAAGTTAGCGGAACGTCTCATCGTATGGGTATGCACTTACGCGGGACAACGTCCTTCCCCTGGGCCCCACCAAGGAACGTTTCACCGGTCGCCTTAGGCTGCTCTTCGTTGAGATCTTCGTTGTAATCAGCATCGGAAGCAGTGTGGGACTCCCCGTCTCCTTTATCGCTGTCTGCGTTGACGCCACCTTCGTCGCCGTCCTCGTCGTCCTCGTCGTCCTCGTCGTCCTCGTCCTCGTCGTCCTCGTCCTCGTCGTCCTCGTCGTCCTCGTCCTCGTCCTCGTCGCCGTCGCCGTCTTCGTCTTCTCCGTCTTCTTCATCATCTTCGTCTTTACCGTCTTCACCTTCATCTTCATCTTCACCGTCTTCATCTTCGTCTTCGCCTTCATCGAACTCTTCGTTGGACGCGCAGTTCGATCGCATCTCGGAGTCTGTACCGGTACTCACGTCAGTCCGGCAGCCAGAGAAATCCATCAACAGATCGGGCGTACCAAGAACGTTAAGCTCAGAATCTGAAAGATGTTGTTGCTCGTCCTCTGGATATTCAGTATTCAAGATCCGGTCGAGCGAATCCTCGGAATCGGCACGGCGAGCAACTCGAGGAGGCTCCTCGACGCCGATAGTACCACTGCATGCGGTCTTGTTCTTCGAGTGTGAAGGTGGGCTCGATGGGAACACCCCTCCGGAGCTGCGCAGCTGTAGGGCATTGTCAGACTGCTGCGAAGACGAGGAAGTCATGGATGAAGATTGAGCGATGAAGTTTGCAGTATGGCGACGAAGGAGCCGTGTGAATGCGGTGTCTGGAAGTTCAGGCCATTCGATGGGTTTGCTGGACTTGATCAGACGGTCTTGGCGCGCAGCAGTCTCGGAGAAGGGGTCGTCGTCGTCGTGATTGATGGACGGATCCACGTCCATTACCTCATCAACGAACTCTTTCTTAACCTCCAGGGCTGGGCCAGCAACTGGAGTTGGCATCCTTGCCCGAACTGTCGGAGGTTCTTCTGTAGAACTAACAGACACCACACTCTGCGAGCGAGGTCGCTTGCGCCCGCTCGAAGCTGCCGGTACCTGGGCAATGTGAACAGTCACGAACGATCCTGTTGGTGTAGAGCCTACCTCAACAGCAACATTATTGCCTTGAGGAAGCTGCGTCATCCAGTAAGCTCGTTTCTAGGGATATCCAATGAAGTAATGCCTTACCTGTGGTAACGGGTTCTTTGTAGACCGTAATCTGATCCTGGGCGCTTTGGGGTACCGCCGGGCCGGGTACTTGATAACGGCGATCAGCTACTTAGTCATTCCCAGAGGAGAAGGCGTACATATGAGGAGATCGTGCGCTGTTTGGGATCGGGAGCGGCGTTCGAAGTTGCCTGATGCACAGGGCGTGCCGGTGCCTGTATGGACGTAGTATTAACAGAGACTCCGGGATGAGTCAGAAAGGACATTCCTGGGGTGGACGAGTTGGTGATATAGCGAGACTGAAAGTCTCTACGGATCCGGAAGGCGTCGACGGTGCGGAGACCCGAGGGGCCACCTTCATGTATTCAGTGGCAGAACGAATACCGATAGTCAAGATTCAAGTCACTCACATCTCGGTGGTGCTCTACTATGCCCTCTCCATCAGCGACCAGTCTTTGGGTCGAGGAACGTGCTATGGAAAGGTTCGGCGAAGACACCATCGGCTTTCGGCGAGAGGTCAGGTGGACGTCTTCGACGGGTGAAATGTTCCTCTGAGGACCGGGATTCCCTCCAGGTCGTCTTTGGGATGAGTATGGAGGGTGCGTCTTCATGAGGGATTGATCACGATCCAAATGGTTTCCGCGCCGCTTTTTGGAGCTAGGAGTAGGCGTGACGACGGGCGAAGGCGAAGGCGAAGACGTAGGAGACTTGCTGGCATTTCCGCCCTGGCGAAGCGATCTCTAGGAGACGGTGAGACGATGACTCCGCATTGAGTCAACTCCACGTACCGCCTCACGCTGAATTTCTGAGGCCCGGGCTATGCGGTTGGCCATAGTCGCCTAATTGGGTCATTAGAACCGCACGAGTAGTTAGTTGATGGGCGCATACTCACAGTGCTTTGTGAGCCGCTCGGGCACACCGAGGATGTTGAATCAGGGGGCCAAGTGTCTCCTACTTCATCCTGAGGGCCAGCCTCAGCCTTCTGCACAATCACGTATCCCGTTCGGAGGCACTGGTCAGCGTACTCATAATTCAAGTGATTCTGAAGGGTACTGACAAGCTGTTCGTCCGCGATCTCGTCATATTCAGCAGCTTGAACTCGTAGAGCAATGGCGGCATCCCGAGCGAGTTGAGAAGCCGGTGTACTTGTTCGACTGACTGGACGGTCGGGCGTGGTTGCAAAGGATGACGCGTACCGTGACTGTCGCTGCGATATTCAGGTTAGCTTACGGGACTAGAACGTTCAACAGACCGCGTACCGGCGTAGCGGTGAGTGGGGAATCGTCCGGCTGCTAGTGAATAGTTTGAATGGATAGGAAGACGGAGCATGAAACGGTCTCACCGAGCTAGACTTCTCAGCCAAGATGGAGTCCGTTTGTTCATCGAAAGCGTGTTCCTCGTCGAGAGCACGCTGACGCTGCAGATCGACGTTACGCTGCTTTTCGATCCGAGCGAGTTGATCAGGAGGAACAGGAGGCTGTACAGGTATACAGAAGTATCCACAGAGCTGTACGTCGCCGTTCTTGTCCAGTGTAGGGAGTCCTTTAGCATCGCTCATGACGCCGTTACACTGAAAAGTGTGAGCGGAGACTAAGCCATAAGATGTACGTCCTTACGCCAATTGCATGCCTCCCAGCGAGGCCGGGCTTGAAAAGCACCTTCGTCCACATGTACTCCTTCTGATAGCACCTGGGACAACGCATGCGCTCGGAGAGCACGTGATCACAAACTTCCGGCCTACGTTCGTCGGCTCCCAACAAGCAGAGAGCTCTCAGCTCCTGGGAATAAGTAGGAGCTCTAGACCGATGAGGACCCAGGCCACCTAACGGGGACTTCTTAGGAGAAGCGAGGGTCGCTTTGGGCGTCTTCGGAGGCATGTTCTAACGTCCCCATGAGTTCAACAGACCGGGAGCTACGGAAGATGGATAGACGTTACCGAAAGTAAAACGTTTATGGCGATAGGGAGGACAACGGCACGTTGATGCAAGCAACCTGGAGGCGGAGATGTCTAAGAGGTAGTGGGGGAAGAAGGAAGGGGCGAAACACGTACAGAACGCGGGTGCTGGAGGAGCGTGTTGTAGCTCCACGATCCGGACGAAAAGGTTAAGTACGCGACCGCTGCCGTTCATTTGGAAAAATCTGACAGATTAACGGAACATTTCTCCCTATTTCCACAGATTGCGAGTAGCGGCCATAGACAACGCGATCAAGATCACGGCGTAGATGTCTCAACGTTTCCATCCCCGACGCTTGTCCCGATTGCAAATCTCCGGTGCTCCGTACCACTAGGCTGGTGTGATTCAGATCTAGGGTACTAAGAAATATATGCAGGGGCACAGGCAGTTGCATGTTCACTGCGGCGAACTATTGCCGCGCGGCGTCCGGACAACATAGACTACACAAATGTCGAGTTCCTTCCAAGTCGCGGAGCGATGCCGCACCACGCGCTCCCTCTCGATCACCGCTTCTTTGAAACTAGTGTCGTGCTGCAAAGCGAACATTAACTTCAAAAACATACACCAGATTTCTTCACTTACGGGCTTCCTCCAAGAGCGCGTTTAGACATCACACGATTACGCTTTCCGCGAGTGGGCTCGGGAGTAGCTGGGGCAGGAGCATCCGTCGTGGTTTTCTTGTGACGCCTGTACGACAGTTCAACAAACGAACACAGGCGGAATGTGTATACTCACTTTCTCGGGGCTGAAGCGGAGGTTGTAGCTCTTTCCTCAGTTGTACGCGACCCTGCGCTGTCGTCCGCCTTCGTCTTCCTAGAGGTATAAGTGCGTCAAAACAGGCAATGTACGCCAGCAAAAGAAGAGATTCACTTAGCCTTCTTAGCACGACCGCTTGCGGGATTTGCCTTGCGTTTCTTGGGAGCCTTCGACTGCTCCGCCGAACTTGAACCTTCCGAGACGGTAGGGATAGGTCTGTGTTCGGAATGAGTACGTGCACAAACGCTAGGCATGGATAGAGCATATTACGTGAGCTTAGGGATTAGCGGTGTGTGCTGAACGTTCAGTAGTTCGACCGTGTCCTTAACCCTTGCCGGTAATTCCTGATCGGATGTATCGACGTCAGGATTATGCGCTGGCTCGGCGACGTGTTGCTCCGTGACGGGACCGATAGAAGGGATTGCTAACTCAGGACTCAGCGATGTCACAGTCGGCGCTGGAGGCTGAAGGGGAATGCTGGTTGTCGGTGACGGCAATACACGAGTGCCTGAAGTTGTCGACGGCGTGCAGCCACTCGCCCCGGCTGCGACAGAGGAAGTAGGCGCGCGAGGCGTGGGAATATCCGCTACAGGCTCGCGACGTTCCGAGCCTTCGCCGGTGACGCGCTCTGGCAGGTCGAGCGAAGGTTGGCTGACAGAGGCTGACCCAGTGAGAGGCTCCACCGCGTTGCCACTGGACGAATCGACCTTTTGCCCGGTACTTGACGCACTAGCAGAGACGTCATTATTCGCTACAGGTGGACGTTCTCCAGTAGGACGTGCAGGAGCTGCCAAGTTGTCAGTCGCCGTAAACGTGAGAGCGCATGACCTATGCATACGAACCGTCGAAGATATCATACAGCCATGTTTGAAGCAACGCTATGATAGAGTCGCTTGATTTGCCGTAGTGCCTTGCGAGAAACTCGATGAAGTTGAGGCCCTCCGACGTTCTTCCGGTAGGGGCGCTAGCTTAATGTCAATGAACGCATCTCAAACAAGCGTACGAGCACGTACACAACCCAATCGATGCGGCCATCGGCGTCAATACCACCCAATGTATAGATTCAGTTAAGGTATCTATATAAAACCGACTACGTAGTCTATACCCATCTAGATAGATCCAGATAATATTTTCCTAGGTGTATCTAGATACAGTGTGAGCCCCTGTCATAGTACCCCATCTAGATAGGTACGAGCCGTATGTTTGCCAAGGTATCTAGATGGTCCCGTTTGTAAGTGCAGCCTTCCGAATGATCATGACATCTAACTAGATACACCAATACTTGGTGTGTCTAGATGTATCCGATGTCGTGGCTCATATAGATACTATGTAGTAGGTACCCAAGAGAACATCTAGATGACGAAACACGAAGGGTATAGTACACGCTTCAAGCCATCTAGATGCATCTAGACACGGAAGTATCGACTCGGAATATCTCGTACATCCCATGTGAGGTGCCATCTAGATAGTCTAGCTGCAGGGGAATGGTACTGTGCTCGCGAATGTATATAGATACGGGCTGAACGCCCACTTGAATGGACATCTAAATACAAATATACTTAGGTGCGCTACTATACGCCGCGCGAAGCTGCCATCTAGATAGGGAAGTTGTAAGGGTATGTGTGATACCACCCAGCGCCATCTAGATACATACAAGCCGAGAGAAACTGAAGACGGACGCTTCCGAACCGTGCATCTAGATACGTCGCACTTACAGCCATTACACACGCAAAGACGTCTAGATATCAAAACTGTAAGGGTATAGTACACACGCACGAGCATCTAGATATGCGCACAGCTTAGACATTCAGACATCACCTTCATTTATTGCACGCTGTTCTGACCGCAGGAAGGCAAGGTGACGAGGTATTGAATCGAAGGAGAGGGAGGCTATGATACATGCGTGATAGACAGATCACTCGCACTAGAGATTCACCAGAGACGACGGGCCTAGGCTGGGAATGCGCAACCAGCATGATCCCAGTCAGGCTCCCCGACACCATCTGTAGCAGTGGATTAGCCGTCTTCGCGTCCTACACAACTTGAATGATACATACCCGTGTACCGGTCAATTCCAGGGAGCTCGGAGATGCCGTTCTTTACCCACACGACAGTGTCCTCGTTGACCACACCGAGGTTCATCCAGTCGACTAGTTTGAATGGGCGGATGAACCGCCACTCGCCGCAGCGCGCAGTGAAGTATGCGATCTCGCGCGTGCCATCGAGGTCGTACGGCATGAACATACGGCACGGCAGTACCCCCTTGCTGATAGGGAAATCATACGACACGGGAGCTTCTCCGTCCTGAGCCAGGAAGATGAGCACGTATATACTGAGCTGATAGAATAGGAGGACTATACCTTGAGATATGCAATTACGTTCATGTAGTCTTTAGTATCGCGTCCGACTGTGTTGGTCGAAGTGGATACACCACTCGCGGTCGAGGTCGACGCGGCGACGTGCTCGGCCTGTCTCATCTTGCGCGGTGAAATTGAGTGCCAGATGCTCGCGGGTGCTGCGCGGCTCGGACGACTGGGAGTGCATGGCAGTGACTCTAACAAGGCAGCGTCGACGTCAGCTCGGCAGCTGCTGACAACCACACGCGAAACACACTACTTACCGTCTGAATCGCTAGACATGTCCTCATCCGAAGACTCGACGGAGTTACCCTTGCGCTCGAGCATCTGCTTCTCCATCAGTGCGATTCCTTCGACCGCCTGTACTTGCATGTTGTACAATTCACGACGATTGTCCAGCATCTTCCGGTCTTCGCGTGGAAGGCGCGCCGTCACGTATTGCACCTTGTCGTAGTACGGACACCCCTCGTTGTCGCACTGTCGCGGTACCAGCGTAAGTACCCGTGCTAGAAGCGTAGTGGAAAATTCGAGGTAGCGTTGTGCTTACTAGAAAGTAATACCGGCCATCATCTCTTGTGCCTGTACGGTATTGAACTTGCAACTGCCTCGCTTCGTCAGCGCATAGACGATCGCAAGGTGGTTGCTCGTCCGCGAGTGCCTTCACAAATATCTTGAAACGACCCAACGCGGCGTCCTTCGTATCGACGGTCTTGACGGGGCTCTTCAGCGCTAAGAATGCCGCACGAGCGGCGTTGGTGCGCTTGTTGCGAGAAGTGGGGGTGGCGGGGTATGCGCGGCTTCTCCTTCGAGACGGGGTGGCAGAGGAGCGCGGCATATTGGGGGATAGTAGAGAGGCGCGACAGGCAGCTGGTTGGTGGCATCTCGGGCTTTAAGGGCGTATCGCATGACGCGTACGCTTTTGTGAAGCGCAGCCCAAGGTCCGCTCCTGCTCGGCTGATTGTTGATTGTGTGTGGCCAGGATGTCAGACAAATCGTTATGCACGGCGGAAGAACCAACTCACCGTGGTGTGGCCTCGAGATCCCAAACTTTGTTGTGATACCTGGTCGCTTTGTGCAATGAATGCCGCTAGCACATTGTTGCAAACGTGCCAAAGTCAACTGCGAGCGCAGGCGCGATCGCGAACGTCATATTCACTCGCACGCAGTCAGGTGCATCGCGCTAGGTACTGACTATAATTCTCCAAGTAAACGACTCCCAGCCGGGAAAAGGAAGGGGTGAATTCGACCATACACGAGACTGATTACATAGATACGCTACACAAGACAACGGACTAACTGAATATGAAGTCCGTGCCGCGTGTTGAACGTACCGGGCTCTATACGTATACATCACGCCGACTCCTTCTTTCGACTAGACCTGCGCGGCGCCACCGCAGCGGTCTTCGCTGCGTCTTCGGTGGCCTTCCCGCCCCGAGCCTTCTTGCTACCTTTCTTACCCTTTGTAGCAGCCTCTGCTGGCGCCGCAGGATGCGTCGCAGAAGGAGCCAGAGATGGCGCCGCAGAGGGAGCCGCAGGCGCCTGCTCGGCGGCGCGGGTTACGCGCGCACGCTTGCCGCGCCTTGGACCATCCTCGTTTCCGTCCTCTTGACCCCTACATACCAGGTGTGAGGGCATGGCACGTATGGAACAGATAATAAACTTACCCTTCGTGTGCCCGTTTCTCGACCTCCTTGCGATTCTTGCCGCGCCCCTTTGACTGCGTCGCCGAGTGGTCAACGCCGTCCCCGGATGGTGTCACATCATCCTTGCTTGGCGCCGCCCCTTCACCTGGCTCTTTGCTGCTAAGCTCTGGAGCTGCTGCACCTTGAGAAAGTGTCTGGTTGGCGAGCGTATCATGCGTAGGCTGCGAAGGATTCTCGGAGGCGTTGCTAGCGACTTCGCGACTGCCCGTCGTCTAAGTGTGGTGGTCAGCGCAGTGGAGCGGTTATGAAGTTTGTACCTACATCCGCATTAGAACTCGAACGCGCCTCGTCGCTCTGCTCGCGGCTGCTAGGGGGGGACGGATCTTTGGGAGCGGCCGTAGTTTCGCGTCCTTTGTGGCGCGCTGCGAAAAACGCGTCAAGCTCATTGTTGAAATGGTCCTGAGCGAGCACGTAGTCGACCAACTCGTCATCGCTACCAAGACTGCCAGGGAGTATCAGTACGTGTCGAATGAACTTACAACGCACTTACATCCACTTCCTGGGCTGTCCATCAGCGTTCGCGCCCGCGTACACGACGAGGATGTCGAGATCGCTTATGCGTGAGAGGTCGACCATACGGGTTTGTAAGGTGTATTGTACGTCGTCCAACAGCCTACGTCAAGCTCGCTCAGCGACTATATGGAGTAAAAAATATGAACTGACTCTTGACGTTGACTCTCGCTGGCGTCCAGATTATCGTCTTCATCCGCCGCTCCTGCTGCGCGGTCCGTCGCCGCCGCTTCCTTCAACTGCCGCGCTCGTTCTTCATACGCCGCGTACGAGCCGTCCGCCTTCGCGGCGGCGATAGCTTCGGATCGTGCCTTGTTGTGGGCCATCATGACGTCGCCGAGCGCGGAGATACCGTCGGCCTTGAGCTTGGCGTTGGTGGTTTCCGTAATCTCCGGGTGCTCAGCGACGTAGAGATCGCGTGCGCTCTTCGCGCGCGTCCTGACCACCCCGGCGGCCCGCGCATCGAGCAAGTCGTTGCGCTGACCCTGGGCGGTAGCAGCGTTCTGCTGACGATCCTGAGCAGCCATGTTCTCCACTAAACGCCAGTTCATCTGAACCCAACGACGTGTTTGCTGTGGTGGAGAGATTAGCGCGAGCGCGGGGTGTTAGATGTGACAGACGCACGTCGGGACGATTACGGGTGCGATTTTTCGCCTGGAGCTCCGTCTCCATGGTCCCGTTGGCCTTCATGAAGCAGTGGAGGGGTGGAAACTCAATCTCAAATTCTGCCGCCAGTGCTTTACCTATGGCCGCGATGCTTCTCTTGCGAGTCTCCTGCTCGCGCGCTTCGAATTCCTCGCGCATACGGCGGAGAAGCCAAGCCTTCTGGTCGATTCCATTGTCGAGGTCTTTCATCAACCACTCGGGTCCAGGCATTGCGAGCGTAGAGTCAGCGGAACGGCGGGTGTACGAGGGTAGGATAAGTAGTCTCAGAGGGGGCGAGTATGAATGGCGCGCTTAGGAACCATATATACGTACCTGGACGATCGCTTTGGGTCTTTCGAAAGTGTGGCCGCGAGCCGCAGTGGCACATAAGTCCAGTGGCCCAAGGGCTCAAAACGCGCGATCGGAACATGGTGCATTTGTACTACAATTACAATCACGTCGCCAGAACACAACTTCCGTACAAATCAGCGCGCAAACGGTGACGGAGGATGGGTTGGGGGAATCGGGAGCCGACCAAAACGCGCAGAGAAACACTGCACGTAGAAGGCTACAGCGGCACTCTCTGTGCGCCCCATCGCCACGTCTCGGCCCTCGTCCATCGCCTTGAGTGACGCCCATAGATCGTCGGGGAAGCCCGGCCACCTTCCCATGACTTTGAGCAAAGTGTGCACAGCTTCGCGTCGATCGGGTCTGTCGTGCCACGCCGGAGCATCCGGTAGGTCCCACATGTCGACGACGGGTCGCTCCGGACATTCGGGGAAGATGCTGAGCGCGCCCGTGCCGTGCCAAACCTTGTTGACGAGGCTGCTGCGCTCAAAGTCCAGCGCGGGATTGTTCGAGATGGCTTGGCGCAGTATTTCCCTATCGAGCTCCCTCAACTCGCATCGCCAATTGACCTCGTGCATCTCCCAAAGTACGGCCTTCCAAAGTAACTCGTCCGCCAGGAGATCGGCGGCGAGGACACTGCGTGTGCCCCACTTCGTGCGCTGAGACCCATCGTATGATGGTAGGCCACCGGCCAACGCGAAGAGCTTGCGGAGAGCAAGCTTGCGATCGTGAACGGCTTGCTCCGAGGTCGAAAGCTGTCGGCCTGGCCCTTGCGCGGGGTCTGCGCGGTAGTCCCCATGCAGGGCCTCCCGCCACTCCTTGATGCGCAAAGGATGGCCGCTGATCGTAACGTCGACGAGGCGCTGTTGGGCGAAACCCCGGATTCGCAACCAATTATGCATATAGCAAGCGCTTTTGTCGTTCGTCTCGTTGAAGAGGAAAGGAGGTGGGAAGAAGTACGTCGGCGCGTGTGTGGGGG